>OY743225.1:72448956-72636612 GCA_963555765.1 Orthonevra nobilis
AAACTGTTCCTCTATAATAAAGAATCGTGAACTGAGCCTGACCATTAGCAATCCACAATTGTAAAGCATTCCATTGCAATACGTGTTGCTTGAATATTGATGCAGGCATATCCCTTCAATAAATATTTTCTTCTAAATGGAAGTGAGGCTTCATTATTTCTACATGAGTGTAGTCCAAGGCTCCTAAACATTATGGGAATCTGTATTTGCTAAGCCGACCATTCTTTGTTTTCAAGTGTTCCTCGGAATTGAAAGGAAACTTTATCCAATGAAAGGTTTTATCTGTTATAAGTTTCGCAACCGAATTTTATGTTCTAGCAACAGTACATTGATGTACGCAAATATCTTCACCAACGCCAACTTGAAACCCAGGATCCCAAGTGTATCTTAAAGAAATCCTGACGTTTTCGTGGAATAATACTGCCCCATCTCTTGTTTAAGTTTAAATGCCCTAAAATATACGAAACATTCGAGTAAAGTCATTCAGTAATTACTTCCCAATAAGTATTCACTTAACTCTAACTCCACGTTTTCCTTCTCAAAACGGTAAAGCATTTTAAAAACGTTTAGTCTTTTTAGTTGAAATCAATAACATTAAGATTTGATCGATTGAATCGATTGAATGTTTCGAATGACGGCTAAATTGAAACAAGAATAAGGTGGATTTTCGACTAAAATGGGGACGAACCATATTTTATTGCCAAAGTCTTTTTACTTTTAAGGCTAACATAATTTGATCATTAAGATTAATAAACATAATAGTGATGAAATTTTTTGCAATTAATTTCAAAAATAAGTTTTAAAAAGATGAAGAATTTTAGACGAAGAAATTTTGTAGACAATGTTTTGTCCGGAAACTTATGAACGGCAGAAAAGTAAAGTAAGTATTTGCACACATTTTTAAATAGTTTGAAAACTGTTAGTTCCATGGATTTTGAAATTCTTTCTTCAGAAAAATAATTTGATGTTTTTTTTACGTATATAATTATAACTTCAGCATCAAATTTAACCAAAACCTTTTCAGGTGTTAATTTTCTTTTGGAATTCGAATATTTTTTGCATTAAGTAGTTTCCTATTAAAATGTTTGTGAATTTGTATTCAGTTTGAATCAAAAATTAATATTAAAAGTACAGTTTATCAAGAATTTGACCTTGAAAAAAATTATTTTTTTGAATTTTTCAAAGGGGGGAGTGTCAATAATATTTAAAGTGAAACGCCTACTTCAGAATCGTGCTTCTTGCTCGTTTTGCTTAAATAATAGGAGAAAATTCAAACTTGATATAAAAAGTTTTTTTTTCTCACAACATTGACCCAGTGACAGCGCATTACACTAAGGCATATGCTTGATTCGTTTTGTAAATAAAAATCTGATCCGCAGTACAAGTGTCGCTCGTTTGAGGATGTAATAGGACTCGTGAATCAGCTGATTGAACGATATTGGGAATGCTAAGGAGGGTCAATTAGTATTAAAAGAGAATAATTTGAGATAATAAAACAGAGTCATTTTGACTTATAATCGACTATAGAGAGAAACCTCTCTATGGCAAACACCATGGCGTATTTAGCCTGCCTCCCTTTCTTTTCTTATTGACTCGTGTTCTGTTAAAATACTTTGGCATAACTGCCTTGCCTGTAACACTGATTAGATATTCCTTAATCCATATATTTTGAATCTTTTACATACATAACATCCTTACATGGCGATCCTGCCCAATACATCCTTACATAGCGATCCTGCTGACCGAACCTACTGACCTAACCTGCTAACCGATCCTGCTGACCGAACCCGCTGACCGATTCTGCAAACGACGATCCTTTCGATGACTTTGTAAACGATCCTGTTGCAATTCTGCAAACGATCCTGACCCGACTGAAAAATAAAACAAATTAACTGCTACCGAAAAAGATGGGAAACGACACAACGTAAGACGATATATTGGTCAATGAAGGGCAAAAATTGCAGCCAACAACCGAGTGAAAAAAAAATTGAAAATTTAAGAATTTTCTATATTTAGAATTCGAATATTTTTGGCATTAAGAACTTTCTTGTAAACCAAAACTTTTTGAAAGTATACAGTGCAAGTGTAGAGAATTTTCTATTTCGACTTTAGTTTCTCCTCAAAGGAATTGATTCGTCAGAAATAAATCAACAAACATTACTCTTCTGGAATTCACACATAAAAGGATAAACTGTTTTAAACTTATGTAATTTACCTAAATTTTTAGAAAACCATAGTATTCTCCAAACCCAACTTTTTACTTATAGAGGCACCAGATCAAGATATATACAAGATTATTTTGGAGTACCGCAAGGCAGCTCCATCGGGTCATTGCTTTTTATTTTGTTTATTAACGACTTTTGGGAAGTTATATTTCACTCTTAGAAATTTATTTTTGCTGATGATGCAATAATGTTCTGTTTAATGAGGAATTTATCTCAGTGTGTTTTTACTGTAAGGTGAGTTCAATCAAGATCAATCTAATGTTAATAACTGCATTGACAAATATTATTTAAATAGAGTTCGTTTAACATGTGAAGACTTAGGTCTAGGCATTCTAGGCTTTTATTCTTCGCTTTTCATGTAAATATCTTTATTGCTCTATTGTTCGATTAATTCTAGTTTTGTAGTTTTGTTTGGCATTTATTTTTGTGGATGTAATCGTCAACCAGAATCTTTCTGGTGTTACTTCATTCTCTTCCCTTCATTCCTCCAGACTCTCCCATGGGTGGGAAGATACAGAAGCCAACTTGCGCTCGTACATTGACTCTATTATCAAACAGATTCAACTCTGCTCTGAGACAGTCCAGTGCCGATTTCTTCGCTTTGCTTTGCATGGTCGCTCATGGATAGACAGCTTCAACCTACAGTTATACTCACATCGGTTTATTGGTTGCAATAGTGGTCCTTTTTTGCAGAAATTCGATCTTTCGGCGCCAACATTGCGAAAGATGACTGAAAGAGGCACACTGTGTAAATTGTAGAAACCTTTCGATAAAGGTACTTTTCGCAGTCAAAGTCAGTTAGACATGAAAACAGTAAACTTGTTCGCAAGGAATTTCTGCCACCTGAAATTTTCGAATGAATTCCAATCCACTTACTTGCAGATATTGAAATAAGATGCTGATGAAAATTCAGTTCTAAAATTCATGAAAGACTTCCACATAATGGAAGTTGCGTATTTCTTCTGTAATCCATATCTAATTTTTTTTCATTCCCTTCGTTCAGTCAGAGGAATTATGACAGCATCATTCGAACGCCGCTGCATTATATTCTCACTCGTCTCTTATCGTCATATCAGTCCTGTTCCATTATGTTCTGGTTCATCAAAGGATCTAGAATCATCAGAATTCATGGAATTTCTTATCACTCGCACCAATCATTTATAATTTAATTTTACCGCCGTAATTTCACGGGAAAATTCCAGCTTTCATTATGCAGAAAGGGAATCAGATACATGAAGGTACTTGTAGATACATAGGTGCGCTGGCACGATTTCCATCAACATAGACCTCGCAATTTTCGGGAGCCGATTGGAGATGCTTAGGGAAAAAAATATATATGCGACCATCACGGGGGTCGGCATGATCAATTATTCATTCATTTTCACACAGGAAAGGGAAAACTCTACTCGGTGACTGCCTCAATTCATCATTTCATTAATAATTGAACAGGTGGCCATAGTAAAGCCGGTTTTAAGGGTTTTTATTTTCCAAAAAAAAATCCGAATGGAATTATATTATTTTAATTATTTGACATCATTCTTTCATGTATTTTTTTTTTCATTGGTTTTAAGTACACATCAGGTGGTCATTCAGAGTGATGTGCAACGTTTACAGGGTGTATTTCATAAGATGCAACAAAAGGCTGGGACAAAAAGATGGATAACAAATTTTGAAAATCAACAAAAGCACGTACAATGAAAGGTTTTTTGAAAGCTTATATTCAGTTCTAAAATATTCATTAAATCAAGTTCTTTCGATATTTAAAAAAAATCGACTTTGAAATTTTATAACTTAAAAATTATTTATTAAATGAATTAATTTTTGAATAAAATAGAATTGGAAAAATTGAAAACCTGCCTTTCATCTTTTGAAAAAGCTACAAGACTTCACTGCATTTGGTTATTTTTAAAATTTGTTGTCCTCTTTATAATATTTTTTTCCCCCAGCCTTTAATTGCATTTTATGAAATTCATTCTTTATACAAATGTTTTAGACTTACCACAGTTTTTCGTCTAAAATTTTGCCACACGACATCTCTCATGTATTTCCAATCCTTAACTTGAAAATATTTTGCTTCTCGCTAACTTTATCATTAGTAATGGTATCAGAAAAATTGCGGAACAAATTTTATAGTTACATGCGCTATAGTATATTGTATTGGCTCATAGGAAAATGCTCATGTTTCCCCAATTACAACAAATTACTGCTTTAGAAGCAAATTATACGGGATGAATGCAAATATATAAAAGAGTGGAACAGAATATAGTAAATGCATAATCGCACATACGAAACACTGAACTGCATAGAGATCTTGCATTTGGAATGATCGAAGATGATGTCTAAAAAGTAACTAATAGACATGGACTTTGGCTTCTCAATCACGTCAACTCAGAGTTGATGGAACTCTTAAGCACAAGCAATCTAAATAGGAGAATAAGAAGATTAAACCGTTTCGAACTTACTAGATAGGGAGAAACAATAATAAAAAAAACTATATACTACTGTGTCCAAAAAATAAGGTGACATTGTATTTATTTTGAAAATTCATTATTTAGTCTTCCAAATCAATTTCATCCCCTTCAAAGTAATCCCCTCCCGATGCAATGCACTTATGCCAACGGATTTTCCAATCTTTGAAACACTGGTGTAGTCACTTTCCGTATCAAAACGGTGTCCCCGGAGCGGTCTTTTGAGCTTGTTGAACAGCCAGAAGTCGCACGGCGCCAGATCAGGTGAATACGGTGGTTGCGGAACGATATGGGTTGAGTTTTTGGCGAAATGATCACGAATTACGAGTGCGGTATGGGATGGTGCATTATCGTGGTGTAAAAACCAAGAATTGTCTTTCCACAATTTCGGCCTTTTTAGGCGGATAGCGTAACGCAAACGACGCATAACGTTCAAATAATATTCCTTGTTGACTGTTTGGCCGGTTGGAAGGAATTCATAAAGCACAACACCACGATAATCGAAGAAAACAGTCAACATGACCTTGATTTTTGAGCGACTTTGGCGCGGTTTTTTTGGTCTCGGCTCTCCTTTGGCACGATATTCGCTCGATTGATCGGTTGTTTCGGGGTCGTAAGTAAAGATCCAAGTCTCATCGCCAGTTATAATGCGTTTCATGAAATCCTGGTAGTCGGAAAGCATTGTTTCACACACTTCAACGCGACGCCTTTTTTCTAAAAAACTCAATGTTTTCGGTACCAGTCGAGATTTGACGCGCTTGAGGCCCAAAGCATCCTTCAAAATGGTATTGACTGAGCCTTTCGATAAGCCAACTTCATCAGCAAGGTCTCTTATTGTTAATCGATAGTTTTTCAACACCAAATCTTTGATTTGTTGGAAGTGAGCTTCTTCGGTTGAGGTTGATGGTCGCCCAGCACGCTCTTCGTCTTCGACACGTTCACGGCCGCCTTGGAAATCACTATACCACATTTAAACATTTTTTTTAGACATAGCCTCATCATCAAAGGCTTTCTGCACCATCCTCAACGTATCCGCAGCAGAAAATTGATTCCGCAAACAAAATTTAATGCAAATTCTTTGCTCAATAAATTTCGACATCGCAAAAAACGAAAAAATCACTTTTAGCAGCTCACAAAACGACGCGCATCTCTATGCTATGAATATATTTTGACATGAAATTTCACGTAGATGTCACTGACAGTACTACCAACCTAAAAAGAAAGAAAAATTTCCAAATCCTTCGACGCGCGCAGTTTAAATTCATATGTCACCTTATTTTTTGGACACAGTAGTATGTTAAAGATACGAAATACTTAACCGTCTCTCGGTGAATCATAGCAAAACCGTTCTGGTCCCCTTCACAATGAGGAGTCAACTGACTCTGTCTCCTATTGTTATTGAGGGAACATCTCTGGTATGCTCCAGTGAAGTCAAGTATCTCGGTGTTATCTTGGATAAGAAACTGAACTGGACTTCACATATCAAGTCCATCACAGAAAGCGCAACCAGGGCCATGTGGGCCTATAAACTATAATTGAAAAGCTGGAAAAAGTCCCAAATTGTATGAAGGCAACGATCTGCTTTGGGCGTCTCTTTGAGGTAGAGATTTCTAACCGTGATGAATGGTCGTGCAACTCACCTGCCTCCGACCCAAAAATCTTAACCTGGTATACCGATGGCTCAAAAATGGCAAATAGAGTAGGTGCAGGTGTCTATGTACTCAGAACTAAAATCTCCCTACCCTTGGGAAAACATCCAAAAGTTTTCCAGGCTGAACTACAAGCCCTCGAATCTCGTGTAATATATTCAGCAGCGCTCAAGGCACAGTCATCCAATCTAGTGGAATCCAAATGTGTCAAAAGCTGATACGACGCCTTTTAGTCCCTAGCCTGATGTAACAAAGTTAGGTTAGGATGGGCTCCGGGTCATCATGGAATCGTAGGCAAAGAAATTTCGGAAGAACTAGCCAGGTCTGGTTCTAAAACCGCGTTCTCTGGCCCAGAACCATTCTGTGGCCTAAGCTGGACTACGGCCAGATGTCTGACCAATAATTGGAAAATAAGCTTCGAATTGCCGCTTGAGATCACATCTTACCAAACTAGGGCCACCGTATGCCGCCTGTGTTTCTGTTTGGAAGATGACGAACCCGCTGTACACATGCCTCATTCATGAAGTCATTCATCAGAGGATACAAAAGGTCTACTCTTTCAGACCGCAGTGTCCGCCGACGACTAATAACTATAATTCTCACCTTAAAGTGAGTAAAATAAGTTGCTGATTGGTCTTACGACTAGGTGCAGTAATTTGAAGGCTGGCTTCCCCATCCTCAGACGAAATGCCAAGACTCTTAGGATAGGCAACTGTTTTTCGTAGTTTTTCGTTTCACAAAACAAACAAAAACTTCTAATTTGTGGATTTAAAGTGACAAATTTTTTGTTTTAGTTGTTGTTTAGTTTTTCTGGCTAATATCTTATGGATAGCAACATTTTTTTAGAAGTCCACAACTGAAGAAAAAAATAGACGGTTTATATGGAAATATAAATAATGATGATGTTAGTTACCATACTCCTCCGAATCGGCTTGACCGATTTTAACCAAATTTTTTATGCATATTCAGTAGGTCTGAGAATCGGCTACTATCTCTTTTTCAAACCCCTAAGTGATAAGGGTTGTCCACCCCTAAAATTGTATTTTTATTTTTTGTACAAAATTTTAATTTTTAATTTTTTTATAATGTGCCATTAAAAAATACATGCAACCCTAAATTTTCACCCTTCTATCACCAACCCCTATTTTTTAATAGTCATTTAAGTAATTTAATCATTTTTCATTCTGCGCGATAACTGATCAATTATCACTTGGTAAGTTATCCCCGCCAGTTAAGCCTAACATTTAGGACAACGTCATTCTACGATGTCGTGAGTTTTGTCAACCATTCATGGTCAACATGTACGCAAAGATAGAGGGCGAACGACTACGATACTTACGATATATAGTATAGTAATCCACTCAAGCTGCGTGCGGAAGAGTACATTCATTTACTAGACGCTATTGTCAACAGCGCCGACGCCGCCAAAATTGGTAACTCTGTCGTTCTACCATCATCGTACGTAATGTTACGACAATGAAGTCTATGAAATTGTATACTATAAATCAAGTTCTACTGTTGTTTTATACTTCAGTAGAAAGGAAACTACAGAATAAGAAGGCTGTTATCAGTCAAAAATGAATTAGTCAAATTTTGTTTTTAAATTGGATTTATTTTTTTTTTAGTCGAAATTTAGCGGTCGAATCCAGGAAAGGAAATCGTAACAATTGGTGTGCCGGTCTCCTGTTTCTCTCACACAATAATCCTTCTCTCACTCTCTCCACAGTTTTCGGTCATTATTATTGTTCATGCATCAAGCGTAGTAGTAACGTTTGCAATTATCATTTTTATCATTTTACTATCTCAGTGTAACTCTCATATTAACTATATTTTCAAGTAAATTTATTATTAATTTGCTGGACTATAATTATTTTTTCCTGGTTTATCAATTTTATTAATGTTGAGTGTAGTTCGCACGATTAGTTAATAAAGTGATTAATATAACCTCAAAATTACTCAACACGTGTCACGAGCTCCCGCCAATAATGTGTTGCAAGTATAATTTATTCTTATACATTTATTATAAAACCTATATTTTTTTTTTAAATTTTATTTATTTATATTTTTTTATTTTATTTATATCGAAAATATATTGTTAGAAATGGTGAAAAGAAAAATGTAAGCTTACTTAAAACAGTCTAATATTTACATTTACATGTATATGTATATGTATGTGTGCACAATCAAATATTAAATACATTATTACTATAATGTTTTGTACAATGAACAATGCCAACAAAACGCAGAGGGGCTAATTCGAGCCGTGTTACAAGTAGATCTAGAAGCATGCGAAATAGAAGAGCCCAAAGAACCGAAGAACAAATCAATATATATTCGCTCATCGCTCACAGCGCTCCATGCACCTTTCACTCATATACCACATCCTTACACAATTACAATAAGTTAGTTATTTTTTTAACACTAGAAATTCCCTAGAAATATTTTATATGGCAAAACAACGTTTGCCGGGTCAGCTGGTGTTTTATAAAATTACAATTTTGACCTGTGTTTTCAAGTCACTCATCCATGATCGCTTTTTACATTCACAGATTTTTGAATTGCGTTTGCAACATTTGTAAATACTCAAATCACATGCGCAAACTTGCTTCCACAAATTTGTAGTAAGCAAGTTCCACTATCAATATTTTTTTTCTCTAAACTATAAATTTGTAAGCTATTCAAAGTAGTTATGAAAATCAGATGATAACGATAGAATGCTTGCGACACCAGGCTCAGATCCAAGAGAAGCAGTTGACGATGAAAGCTTTTATGGATCTTCATCAGACTTCCAGCGAGATTTCTAGAATTTCGACCTTTGAAGAAAAAATCCAAACAATCTTATCTCCGGACTTGCAACGACATTATGAAACAGTGTCCTATATCGAAAATGAGGATGTTATAAGGCTATATTGATAAAGCATCTTCTTTTCAACTGGATCAAATCATAAAGTAAGTCCAACAAATACATAATTTTTAAACCCGGTACGGAGACCATTTGCACAGCGAAAGAATTTGGAGTATGCAGTGATATAGGATTACTCAATCTGCTTATCATGCTGGAGTTCCAAGTTTATGCTGTCATGACAGCTTATGCTGATGATGTCTTTGACTCTGCTATGTAGGAATGTGACGATATCTTCAAACAATAACGAAAAAAATACTGCGAATTGAGCGAATGCAAATAAGTCGATATCAAAATTCTCTGTGCCAATTCGAAGTCCAGCCAAGGAGCGGTTTATGTTAATCTATGGAACACATTTGTTCGGGACAAACACTACTGGTCATTGTGTGTCAAGTGCATTAAAAGGGTAATCATAAACCCTCGAAAACGAGTATATTAAAATTAACAGTTAAAGTTTACTCTTTGTCTTCCAAATTCTTTGTTACCTCGTACCAGAAAATTGTTAAATTCTTTATCAAAAGGACTGGCCGGCTTAATTAACCTCTAAGTATGGTAAGACGAAACGTGCAAACGGTTGAACTTTGTGTTATATTTTTTCTGGGGCTTAATTAACCACACAAATTTCCATTGAATATTTTAATATTACTTCTGTGTCCGCAAAAATCCATTTAATTATTTTCCAAGAATTTTAAGCCCAACACCACTAATAACCTTAATAAAAAGCCTATGCAAATTGCCTCACAATCGTATATACTCGTATACATTGTGTACATTGCAAATTAACACTCAAGTCACCCCTAATCTGCTTTGAAAAGCTTTCTTCAATATTAACCCTGATTAGCTGTCAGAAAAGTGTTAAAGGTCATTGCGAGTAAATTGGAATTTTCAAATATTACCGCAGCCGCCTTCGCTGGATACGTAAGTTCATAAAAGAAGACATTGAAACCACCACAAAGTCTCGTTTGCCGGGCCAGGCACTGTTTTCAATTTCTTAGTGCAAATTGGAAAACTCAAAAATTATTTTTAGATGTGCCCTTCAAAGAGTCGGAGAAACCATATCTATGGACTTTGAAGGACACTTTAAGTGAATTTATATAAATTGTGTAGGAGTTCCTTGGGGAAAATATTTCATCAAGTAGATGACGTATAAACCATCCTAACAATGGGAATCTTCAATTATTCGGAAATTCTTCCAGAAATTTATATTCCGGAGCAGTGTCTTGTCATTTCTTCTTAAATGACGTCGATGGGAAAGTGTTTGGAAACCATAACATTTTCCAAGTAATTGTATTTCGATCTGAAAACTGTGATATGTTTTCTTTTCCGACGTTGAAATAAACTTAAAGGAGATATATGGGCCCATTTTGATGTCATCGTATGTGGTGCTGTTAAATTATTTATGAACTCAACTAAATCTTTGTTTGATCTACAACTCACAGGGTGCCCCGTGTTGAAAAGTATTTATTTATTTAAAAAATATAAATTGGGCTATCCCATTTGATTAAACAAATAAGGAAGCGGTGTTTTTTAACTACAGAGCCGAGGTAGAAAATATACTTGCTTATTGCGAGGCCCTGACCGAGTAGTCAGTAATGGGCATCCTTCTTTGATGACAGCATTTACGGCAAGTCCCATTTTAGCCGCTTCCGCCAGTGAGTTAAAAAAGACAAATGACAGCACATCGCTTTGCCTATAACTTTGGTAAGTTCGTTACCGACCTTGGTGGAGCATCGAGAATTCTCCATCGTCATTCTGCACAAACTAACGAGCTTGGCAGGGATGTCAAAACTAGACATGGCGCTATGTAGCTCGTCTCCATGCACGTTGTCATATGCGGCCAGAGATTCCAGTCATCGGGCATTCCTTCTTCCGCCCAACCAGACCATCTACAGCTAGTTTAAAGAGTTCTGTAGACAGTTCGTCTGGAACGGCAGCTTTGTCTGACCTCAGCCTCGATATTGACCTCATCTCGGCCACGGGGATGGAATTCTCTTCTGTCATAGCATGTACTGAGATTTTGGAGTTCTATATAAATGGTGACAAGCCTTAAGACATCGTCTCGAAAAACCATTTCTTTACCTTTAGGCTTGCTCCACCATTGACCCAAGCTGGCCATCCTAATACGGCCTAGATGAGAGACATGTGGCGGATCACCTTTACCCTGGCATCGCGTTGACTGCCACGAAATAGTCTCTTTGTATAGGTATAGGCCGCTTTAGGTGTCCTAAACAAAATAGTTTAGCCCTTTTGATTGTCTACTTCCAACCGTCGCAATAACTAAGAATCTTATCGACAACTCATTTCAAAAGGCTAGCGAGTAGTGAATCTTTTGTGAGTCTCTTTTTGTGTATCTGGAGTATTGTTGTTTATGCGCTCAGTTGTAAGCTTCCTCCATTCTTCCTCCTCGCCAATATGAGGGGATATCCGACAGATAAATTTTCTTTCTAATGTGCTTTAAATCAATTCTGCTACGTTGCTTATTTTCCAACATTCGGTTTATTTTGAAGAGGACGATTATAGTCCTTCGAGTTAGAAATTGTGATCCTAGAAAGAAGCTTTTTCTTATTATCAAAATTTAGTTCACATATGTTGCTTTCGTTGTTGCACAAAAACTTGTTAGTTATTATTAAGTAGAAAATCTAGATAGTCTAAGTGTATCACAGTGGCACCTAATACGAAAATGAAAGGCAAAAATATTACTTTTCAATGTTACAGATTTAAAAAAAGGATCCTTTTAATAGCTCTATAAAATTTAAAATCTAAATCTAAAAGTATCAAGAATTCATTATGGTATATTGCGTACATAGGTATATAATAATGAATTTATTCTTGTCTTTGTGTAGGAATAAAAAAAAAGATGACAAAAAGAGACTTTTCTATCGAACTCTGTCACTGAAGTGTTCCCGACTCCATCGCATTTTAATTCTTCCTGCCGAAAACTCTAAAAGGGTGAAGAAAGTGCCAATTGGCTCTCTGCGCTTCCTGCTCTTGGATTTTATTCATTTTCGTTTCCGTATATCTTTATGTCCCTACACCCAGCGTTGCCAATTTAGTGCTTTCAGCGTAACTTTCAGTGCTCAAAAAATGATTTCAGTGCCCAAAATGTCATTTAAGTGCTCGGGCATTATTTTAGTGCTTCATTTTATTTTTAGTGCTTTGCTAAATCTGTTTTTTTTTAGCGCTGAAACCTACCATTGTATTCAGTAATAGAAAACCCTTTTGCAAATATTTGCGAACTGGGCTTGGCTTGAAACTGCTTTGTTGCCACATTTCAATGGCGATGTTGAAAGGAACTTAGGAACAAAATGAGTTAAGAGATGTGAAAAGAAATTTTTCAAATTCGCTTTGGTTTGCAAAGAAATCAGAAATGCTGTAATAGTTACAATTATCCTGAATGCGTGATTTGCAAAATTGGAACCTTAAAATCATATATCTCTGAAAATTATTTAATGGCACATCTTTTTTGCTGGAAATACATGAATAAATTTATTATTTATTTTATTTTAGTGCTATCGTAAGAGTGGATTACCAACAAATAATTTTATTGATAAATAAAAAAATGCATTTATCTATAAATTCACAAGCACTCATTTATTTTTTGATGACTTATTTGTTACCACTAAAAATACTTGTATTACAATACTAATAAACTAATGTTATGTACAAAATTAATGACCGATGAATGACAGTGCTCATGATTTAATTTAAATTTAACATATTTTTAATAGGTCTTTATACAATATTATATTATAAGTAATTAAAAAGTGGGAAGAAAATACTTGTCTTATTTTTTTTTATAATTCTTAAACATTAAACTTAAAACTACCTTCAACTACAACTACCTACAAATTATTAACATTATACCCGATCGAGCCACCAGTATTTGCTGAGATTTAGCCTTTCTTTCAGGTACGCTCTTACAGTAATTCTACAGGACTCTACAGGACTATTCTAGCACCATGGTATATAGTGGGAACATTGCTCGAGACTGACAAGCAGCCATGTGCGTCTAAATCCAAAAATGCCTGAGGTGCTGTGTTAGGATAAGATAATACCGATATGAGTTCGTTCTCAATTACATTTGCTGATCGCGCAAAATGATTCCTCAGAAAGCCCACGATAACGCTGTCAATCCTAGACACTCCGGCAGCTTCCACTAGTATTTTATTTTTTGCTCATGCCGAAAGTCGGAATAAGTGCTTTTGTAAATCGTGTTCAAGCTCTCAAGCACTTTCTTTCGAAAACTCTATATTATGTTCCACCATACTGGGCTCGCATAGGTCAGAATTGGACGCACAAAGGCTTGGTTACACATATTTATGACTGGAACTAAATAAATGTTTGATTTTTTTTGTGGGAAACTAGAAAAATAATTTTGTTGGTGCCCAATGTATCAAAATTAACGCTGAAAATATTAGGAACGGTGCTTTTGCTCAGAAAAAACTTGGCCACACTGCCTACACCAAATAAACATCTTTTGAAGCTTTGATTTTATCCATATTTACATTAATCCAGAAAAGCTTTCTGGCTCTCAAATTTGACAGTAATATGATTTCTGGCAGAAAATATTGTATCTAACGATTCCATTCCGCAGTATGGAATGCTTGGGAATAACTGGCGTACAAAATTCCACGCCAACCGCAGCCATCGAAGCAATTCTAAACATAACACAGCTCGAAGTGAAGAAACAAGCAGGACTCTCGGCCATAAGACTCAAGGCACTGGGTCAGTTTGACGATAGTAAAAACACCGGGCATAGGAAAATTGTGAACGTTGCAAGGGCGACGACACCATTACTGGAGCGCCAAAACGACCTAGATGAGAAAACTTTCACCTTCAAAAATAACTTTGCATGCCTCTTGGGTCAACGGAAACACGACAAGAGATCCTGGAGTAATCATAATGTATACAGACGACTCCCACGTAACGTCTGAATCGGGGGCAGGGATTTATTGCCCAAACCACCGATCGAAATTTCAAAACATCTGGAACCATTCGTATTGGTTTTCCAAGCAGAAGATTTCGCAATACTATTTTTCGTACAATTTGCTAATCCTGCTCAGGTCTATAGCTATGCGGAGCTCGTCAGAGTCCTTTCCAGCCTTTAATATTGGTATGACCTTAGCTTTTTTCCTAACATTAGGAAAATATTGTATTTTAATGACTGTCAAAAACTTCACACCGACTTAAGGTAACTGCTTAAGGTAAATATTCTTAATGCGATCAAAACCTGGAGTCTTTTGTGCCTTGTGAGTCTTACATAAATGTGTATGACATTTCCTATCGCACAACAGCCTTTTCTACTAGTATGATATAAAACATCAGAAACAATAATATACAGTCGACTCCGCTTATATGCACTCCGCTTAAACGAAACTTTCGGTTATATGGTTTTTTAAGGTTTCCTCACACAAATAAGTACGGATAACTGCACTCCGCTTATTTGCAAACTCCGTTTATATGAAACAATTTCCTTTTCCCCAAGTAATTATTTTGTTCTCTAACAACTTCGCTTAAGTGAAACACTGAACGCATACATAAATTTCTGAAGTTTGAACACAACTACAAAATGGCATTTTAAGTTTTTTTCCATTCTCATCGTCCCATTCCAATCCTTTCAGCTGTCACAATTTTGGAAAAATTTGAAGCTTGGGAAACAAGGAAAGATTTATGCTCCCAATTTAAATGCAGCAAATCAATAATATCTAGAAAGGAATTAATTGCAACGCTGCTTTTCAAAACAAAAATATCTCAAGAAAACGATTCCGAGCTGAAGCACAAAAAGATGTCGAAGATGCCCATCTAATTTGGCTTAGAGACATGAGAGCTAAAAATGCTATGCTCACGGGTCCACTTTTTTAGAAAAGGCTAAATCGTTGTCAATCATGCTGAACGTTGATTTTGAACCATCGAGCGGTTGGCTTCAAAGATGGAAGAAACGGGAAAATATCCATTTTAAATATGTCCAAGGTGAAAAAGTATCAGCGAACACTGATGGTGCAGATGATTGGATACCCAATGTACTATATGGCAGAAAATATCTACAATGCCGATGAAACAGCACTTTTATTTAAGGCATTACCAAAGGGGACATTGGCAGAACGACACGAAAAACCGTCTGCTGTTAAGCTCCCAAAAGACAGACTTACAATTCTTTGTATAGTAAATGCAACTGGTGACGACAAAATGATGTTTAAGAATCCGAGATGCTTGAAGAACGTCAAAATTCCCGTGAAATATTATTCAAACTTGAAGGCATGGATGGCAGCAATAATTTGGATGCAAATATTAATGGAGCTGGATAAATCTTTCAATGCAAAGAGCAAGAAGGTTGTTTTTGTTGTTGACAATGCTGCGTGCCACCAACTTCAAGATACTGTTTTGGACAATATTAAAATTGAATTTCTACCACCAAACTTCTTTAATTCAACCCCTAGACCAAGGGATAATCCGCTCTTTTAAATCGCAGTATAGAACATGTATGATAAGGCGACAAATTCTTCATCTAGACAGTGAAAGATTTTTCGAAAAAATTCAATTTGCTGGAAGCACTCAAATCAATAAAAAGAGCTTGGTGAATGGTTAGTCCAATTAAGGTTAAAAATTGCATTAACAAATCTGGATTCGTTTATAGAATTGAAGCTGAAAATGAGATTTTTTTTTCAGAAAGTATAGAAGAAACAAATATCTCAGATGCTTTAATGCAAGAAATAGATTCTCTTGCAGAATTCGATAATCAAATTCCTTGCTTTGGAGACATAACGGACCAAGATATAATAGATGAAGTCCTATCATCAGCTTCAAACAATCAATGTGTTGATGTTAGCTCAGAAGATGACGCAGAACCTCTTCATATTTTAAAATTGTATTTCCAGGAAAATGCAGAAGCAATGGAAAAAATCGATGAAATTGAAGAAAAGCTGGCTTTTCAAAATTTCAAACAAAAAACTCAAACAACAATTGAAAGTTTGTTTTCGCAAGTAACGAACCATTAGTTATTGTTCAACCTTTTATATATGTATGTATATACATATATTTACATGAGCTGTGAATTTTAAGTCTGAATAACTATTTTGTTTATTTTGTTTTGTACTTTTATTTATTTATTTATAATATTATAAATTACATCGGAGATAAAACATGAAATACAAAGAAGTTGATTTTTTGTTTAAAGCTTATTATATTAAAAATTATTTGAAATCACATCGTTTAAAGGGGAAATAGAGTTACAGTTCTATGAAGTTCGGTTAACCCTTGTGTTCATACCCAAACTTACTAACGTCGTTTGGCACCCAGGGTACCCAGGTACCCATTTCATGAAATTTTTAATTTTTTAATATTTTGATTAAATAAAAAGTGTTTAGAGAATTTTTTCTCTACAATATACATTGCTATGAAGTATTTGAGAAAGTTTTAAAACAGAAAATGCTGCAGAAATGTATTTAGCATGAAAAATAAGTTAAGGGCACCTCAGGTAGAAGACCTATTTCAATTGTTTGGAGCACAGCAGCTGCTCCCTTCATAGAAAAGAATGTCAAGGTCAATTTTTGTCGTTTCTACCGCGTAGTGGAGGGAATGTAAGCTCCCTTCAGTATAGTTTGAGTTTCTGGTGAATTCAGACGTGTTTAGAATATTCAGAGTCAAGCGGAAAGGAATATTGGAAGAACTATCCCGAGAAGAATTTGCTCGGTAAGTAAATAAAATATCAATTAATATTTATTAATATGAAATATTATTGTATTATATTATGGTCTGTATGGTATTATTGTACACAACAAAACATTCATTTATTGTTCAGAATGAGTGCAGCAGAACAAGATGCCTACTTGAAGTCCATTTTAAGTGATGAAGATACAGATTCAAGTGGAGTGTCTGATAGCGAGGACGAGGACTGGGTTCCGGAGCCCATTTCAACTGCTCCAGTTTCAGACAACGACTCCGAAAATGAAGAATCACAAAATTGTGAAAATACAGAGGATGATGTCGACGAGCAAGCAGACGAACAAGAAGCGATTGAGTCTCACAATAATGAGAGTGAGGAAGACGATGCAGCAGAAACTGCAGAGTCAGAAGGTAGTGAACATTTTGTTGCTAATTATGATGGAGAAGTCATTTTTTTATTTGAATATTAAATTTATTTGGTATTAATTGCTTATTGTAGAATCAGTAACCAGCAGTTTTATTGCGAAGGATAAAACTGTGTGGAAGGAAACGCCACCGCATGAACATCAGACTGCAGCTCGTAATGTTTTACGTCAGCGAAGTGGACCTCATCGCAGCACTGAAACCTTATCGATAAGCGAAACATTCAAGAAAATCTTCACAGAGAATATGGTGGACATTATCGTCAGACACACGAGTAAGAAAGCTTCATCCATCTATCTGAGTTACAATGAAAATCATCCAGATTCGCAGCGAGAATGGAAGCCTGTGACGATTTTATTTTCGACGAATTTATTCATTCTTTGCTGTTTTGATTTGTGCTGGTGCAAATAATTCCAACATCGACCATTCTTCTGATATGCGGCATTCTAATTCTTATCCACTGTATCGCGCGACAATGGGAATTAACAGATTCCACAACATCATGCGTTTTTTAAGATTTGATGACGCTTATACTCGCAATCAACGCAAGAAAGAGGATAAAGCAGCTCCAATTCGGGATTTGTGGACAATGCTGAATGCAAATTTATCGCAGATGTACAAGCCTACGGAGAATTTGACAATCGATGAACAATTACATCCATATCGAGGTCGGACAGGATTTACTCAGTATTTACCTTCGAAGCCAGCTAAGTATGGTATAAAAATCTGGTGGATTTGTGATGCTGAAAACGCCTATCCTTTACACGGGATAATTTATACTGGCAAAATAAATGATACCCGCGAAAAAAATCAGGGAGAGAGAGTGGTGAAAGAATTAGCAGCTCTCTATCGAGGAAGTGGAAGAAATATCTGTATGGATAATTTTTTTACAACTCTACCCGTTGCAAAGCACTTGCTATCATGGAATCTTACCATTGTTGGAACAATAAAGAGTAATAAACCATACATCCCTGGTATCATGGCAGCAAATAAGTCACGAGAGCAATACTCAACAGTTTTTGGATTTCACGACAAAGTAACGATGTGTTCTTACGTACCTAAAAAAACAAAGCAGTAATTCTGATATCAACAATGCATTCGGATATGTCTGTGGGTGATGATGCAAAGAGGAAGCCTGATATCATCAGTTATTATAACAAATACAAAACTGGTGTTGACACTATGGACCAAATGCTCAGAAGGTACACAAGTCAGCGGCGCTCTTCGAGATGGCCAATGGCAATGTTCTTCAACATATTAGACATCGCTGCACTCGCGGCATATCTAACTTATTATGAAAATAATAAAATGATTAAAAAGAAAACAGCGGAACGACATCTGTTTCTACGCAAACTCAGTGAAGAACTTGCCAAGCCAATGATTGAAGAACGTATGACGAATCCTCAAGTGATGCGTAATTATACTACAAAAATTGCAATTGAGAGTATCATAGGTCGTGAAATAACAAGGGCAACGCAAGACCCTGGTCCATCGGTTGCAACGGACAAAACTGGGAGAAAGAAAATTACTGGATCCTATTACTTATGTTACAAAATGACGATAAAAAGACGACGAAAAACGCGTAAGAGCTGCAGTGAGTGTGAACGACCAGTTTGCGATGAACACACAGCTCATGTTGTAAAATGTATAGAATGCAATGAATAATATTATTTGTAAATAAACATGTCTTGTAATTCCCTGTTTTAATAATAAAATCAATTATCATCCCTGAACACAATTAATTTCAAACGTATTCCATACAAATACTGCAGTGGGTACCCGGGTACCCGGGTGCGCATGATGCGATGGCTTAAGTTTAAGCTAATGAAAAAAATGAAAAAATAAAAAAAAAATTTTTAAATACATGATTTGTTCGCTTTTTACCTTAATAACGAGGATCTGAGAGCTCAAAAATAAATTTTTATTATTTGTCACTTTTTATCACGAAAATACATCGCAGTGGGCACCCGGGTACCCGGGTATGAACACAAGGGTGCAACAAAGTTGCATATATCCGAACTTTGTTAATATGAAAACTCCGCTTATTTGCAACAAAATTCTTGCATGCTTTTCGAAATGTTGCTTGAATTTTGATCAGTTATATATTTATGTATATGTTAGCATTTCGAGTAGTGAAACCAATTTTGAAGGGACATATTCGCATTAACAATTCATATGCTTTCGAGAGTAACAATAGTAATTTATCTTTCATCATCGATAGAAGTAGTTTTTAAGAGTTCTTACATGTTTTTAAAAGTTACGATTTTAGCATTAAACAAAATCACTCAGAGCCACTGTACTTTGCTTGAATATAGCTTATAAAATTGTAATGGATATCTACTTCTATTATATTTTCAATATTGCCATCGTGTGGAATTTACACTGACGTTCTCTTAGCGGTGTCTGAAACACACCCACCTAAAAGCGTATAGATGCATCATAACCGAAGGAATGGCTTAAAGGACGCCGCGCCGCTGCTGCTGCCATTGTTAGAAAATTCCCCCTTTATTAAACTTCCTCATGGAAGTTCAATAAATACGAGCACGAGTAATGTCGGGGAAATTGCATTATTGGTCTTGATGTCGGCATTAAGGTGCGTGCCTTTGCCTTCCATTAGAGACAGATGAGCAGCAGTGCATGGAGTGTGCATGGCAGCTTCTATTTATATGAAATAACTCCTGGAAAGTTCATCCGTGGCTTAATTAAAATTATGGGCTCATTTCTCTTTCGCCGTGGCACAAAGAAATCACTTTAAAATTCTCACGGCGTAAGCATTATCTACGATTTTCCAGCAGACGACGCTGACGCTTTTGTATACTTTTTTAAATGTAAGCGAGATCAGCTTCATAAATAGTCCAGAAGATAATGGGGCAATTTGCTTGAGAGGACATTCAAACCACGCAATTATTCCAGGACTCTCAAATAAACAGAGGCAAGCATCGTAAAGCCGAAAATGGTTAACGTTAATGAAATTTCAACGAGACATTTCTCTAGTAATTAAGGTTTGTTTTTTTTTGTTTTGTTTTCGGTTTACACGCGCCGCTGCTAGGATTTTGGAAACTGCGTTAAGCACGTTAAGAACGTTTTACACACAAACTTACACGCAAGCAAAACGGAAAGTCGTTAGGCCTTATCGATGGCGTCGCATAATGGAGAACCTGAAATGAAATTTATGAGTTCCTTCGAACTGGGTTCAACAGTGTAGGCGGAAGTTGAGGGGTAGGTTATTCGTATGTTTGCCAGGACGACACCGTAAGCTGAGGACTGATATTCGTGCAAGTGGAAGAATAGGGCTTACCCCAAAGGACGGAGTCTCCCGCAGTCAACCCGAAAATTTTGGTGTTGCCTGTAGCCTTAGATAATGGCGGAGAAAATAAATAATGTAGTGCGGATAGTTTTTGGATAGGTAAGTCACGCACCGGCACCGAACAACATTGGCCCTAGGCGAATTGGAAAATATGTACGGGCGCACCAGGCAAGGTGTGATAAATTACGATGGCATCGCGTTATGCATACATATCTGGACAGGTTAACCCTGGTTGTGGTTGTGAATATCTGTGACTCTTTGACAAGGTTACGTAACTGATGAAAATGTTTCACATACGGATATGTGGAATGGAGTTCGCTGATCAATTTATTTGAATGAGAATGATACGGTTGAAGCGAGTTGTGCGCGCAGGAGGGGCTGCGTGTTGTAAAAATAGCAATCATCGTGAAGGCACTTACCGACGACAACAAATTTTATGCAGCACGAAAGAGTTATTCGGTTCACTGGAAACAAACACAAAAAAAAAACAAATCAATTACGAAAAATTTCCAATTCAATTCTTACTCAAGCGAACCTTAAATTTAAAATGCAATTTCAAATTTTTGGAATTTATTCACGGTGGGCCATCTACTGTTTAGTTGGGTATATGTTATAGGTATGCAATGAATTGATTAACGTTTGGATAGCGTTGGAAAAAAGTGTAAGGAAAGAAAGTCGAAGGTGAAATTTCATAAGACTGATTTGCTGTTTGGTAAAAGAACACACGCGAGAAACTCATTACCATCAGCGGTTTTTGTTTTAAAGAGTGTAGTTGTAATTCGCTGTGCTACAAAATCACACGGCAAGCCTTAACTTTTTCCTCCTTTATTTGAATGCCCTCATTCAAAAGGAATTTAAAAAAATGATCTATCGTAGATGCTTGGATGCTTATGTCTTTGAGTCAAAGTCCTGTATGCGTTTTTTTCGCAAATTTTCTCTTTGACGATAGTTCTTCCTCGAAAGGATGATAATTGCAAGGATGACTAAGGTGCAATACACCGAAGAGAAATGCAGAGTTTTTTCTTCCTTTATGAGATTCATCATCTTGGTGTAGTTTAGATTGAGTTCATTGAGAGCTTCTAGATGACGTATGCTAATGCGGCTTTTTTCGAATGGTGCATAACAGCTGGAATGACATTTGTTTTGGGGTGCTTCAAAATACTTGAATAGCTGGTTATATTGCGAGGACGATAACAAGTCATAGGTTTTCAATAGTTGGTATGTGATAACCATTAATGGTAGTCTAAGTAGAATTTTTGCTTTGTTGAATCAATTAGCTTTGCTTACAAATAGAAAGTTTTCATATTTCCTTAAACACTTATAGAGGTTTTATAAATTAAGAATATTTTTAACTTGTTTGAGTTAAATTTAATTATATGTTTTATAGATTGTAAGTGAAATACGAGTAACATATAAAAGAGAAGTTGTATGTAATGACAAATTTTTGATTATCCTTCAGCTTGGAATTCCCTGCAGGAGCCTTGGTTGGAAAGACCTTACTGCTGCATTTACCTTCAAAATGATACCACAAAAATTTAAAAAAGAAATAGTGGCTAAAGGGTCTAAGTAGTGATGAAAATACATTGTTCAATTTTTGCTGAAAAAGACAGCTCCCTCGATGAGCGAGGAACAAGGAAACTTTTAGAAAAAGAAGGGTTATCCAACTAAATAGACAACATGTTATTTTATATTTTTATACGAACGTAAAACAATAAATCATGAAAAGTCAAAAATAATAATAATAATATTGCCTCTATTCGTTTTACCTTTTTATACCTGGCTACATGTTCCAGTCAAATTTAAATTAAGCTAAGAAGAATATAATAATAATTTTTCAAATGTAGAATAAGAAATGGAGGTTAAGAAGATTCATCCCATCTGCAGTCCTGATTACCAAACCATGATTTCTGATGTACGTGTATGATGACCAAATATGTTCCTCTATTCTTAAATCGTTGAAATGAAAGTTGTAATCATCGAGACTGTCAGGATTAAATTTTTTTCATCTGAAAAGACAATGTGTTCCTATTTACTGATCCAAGCGGCAAGTTCTCTTGCAGAATTCATTCGAAGCTTCCCATGCACATGCTTCAGAACAGGTAAGATAGATTCATTTATTTCGGAATAAAATTTATTTTAATTATGGTGTTACCGCACATTTCACAGTTCAGAGTTATATGGCTTTATATTACTTCTGAAATAATATTAGCTATAACGATCAAAAATATATATATAAATAAGTTAATAATTAAATAGATAAATATTTAAGCAAATAAATAAATGAATAATTTTAAAAATATTTTTAACTAATTGATTTAATAGACCAAAATAACTATATGACTTTATCTCTTCCTCCAATTGTGCGTTGTGATTGTATTTCCAATTCATTCATTCAATCAATAGTTTTTAAATATTAAAAAAAAATTCACGATGTGAAAACCTGGAATGGTGTCATCTAGTTGGAAACTCCTTTTTACCATTTTTAGGGTTCCGTTCCCCAAGGGCCCAAAGGAACCCTATTACTATTACGTCCGTCCGTACGTCCGTCCGTCTGTCACAGAGCTGCATCTCCTAAGCCGGTATAGGGAGGCACTTGCATTTTTCACAGAAGGTGACCTGCTATTGCCGCTATAACAATCAACCAGAACTTCCTGATGGGAAATTAATAATAAAATTGATACAAAGTAAAAAATAGATGGGGGTAACCATTTAAAGAAAGTGTTTCATGAAATCCAAACTCGACTTAGCGCCTTACAGAAAACAATCAGATTCATGGAGCAACTTGACAACATTTTAAACTATGCTACTACCATGACCTTCCCATCTCAAAATAAAAAAAAATGTAGGTGCTTTCTTATTTTTTTTTTATTTGCCGCCACCATCAAATCCCATTCCCTAGACAAATGCATTGCAATCAAAAAAATGGGAAAGACTTACAGGATTCACATTTCTGAAACAATTTTCCAAGAACTTCCGTGGAAATTTGGATTAGGAAATAGAAAAAGGAGCACATGAATGTATGAAACTATGTTATAGTTTTTTTGGCAGTCTCTATAGTTAGTTACTTATTTAGTTTAGTCAATTGGCTAAAGAAACATAATATTGATGAAACGTTTGGCATTAAAATTGAACAAAAAAAAAAAATTTAATATGAATTTGTCCGGAAACTTATGAATGGCTGTGTATATATTTTTGCATAGCTGTAAACTATAAATATAACTAATTTTGAACTTTTCTTATTTGAAAACTAAATTGATTTTAATTAAAGCAATGAAATTGGCCCTTTTTTTGACAGTTTTTTCGTCATAAAATTCAAACCGCCCTGTGGAATTTTACCAAAAGCTTTTCAGGTGATCTTTATGCACACACGCTTCGAATGAAACTAACTTTTGTTCTCGAGAACAAATCAATCTCAGACATCTTTCGAAAAACAATGGAATCCGACTACTGGGACCACGAAACGTGGAGAAATGTAAAAATTTTGAATTTCGAAAATCAGACCAATTACAAGAACTCCCTGATGTGAAGTAAAGAAAAACATTTTGCAACTTGTGGAACTAATGATGAAATGCAACTTGTGGATAGAATTTCAGATGTATTGTTGTTTGTGCGAATTGAATGTTGTAAAGTTTTCGTGGCAGAATTTTTCTCAATTCGAAAAAAATTAATTACAATGTGGTGTTCTAAAAATTAATTATTAAAAAAAGTAGTGTATGTGACTTTGAACTGATTTTGAGTAATGAATGTCCCAGCATTTGCTTAACCCTTATCCAGGCAAGGTATGTCTTATGGATACACTGCTCATGTTTTTTTGTGATATTTCAAAAATTAGTTTACATTTAGACTTATCGGTTTTTGACTTCTCCTTTGGTTCTATAGTAAATGTTTTTGTAAAAAAAATATAAAAGATGTTTTACGTTTGTTTCATTATTTTAGATTCTCTTTTATTGTCCTTTCAACGAAAAACAGATTTGCCACAAATACTATAAATTACCAGAGTGAGTACCTACTAAATATTGGAATATAAAAAGTTTCCGTTGCGAGTAATCTTAGCTTGCTAATAAAATAATAAATAGTTAGTTTTTTTGAAATACAATATTGTTCGGTTATCAAAGCACTTGACAGGTAATGATTTAGGTTGGACAGCTTTGAGTGTATCGATGCCTTATTATAACATTACATTTGTATTTTAGAAATTCTTAAAAATAGCAAACAGAAGAACATTTTCTGAGAGAGAATTAGAGAATGTTTTATCTAATTTTTCTGATGATGATGATATTGACTCCGAATCTGATTCTGAATTGAATAACACATCTCTCGCAAGTGAAGCCAAAGATGAACAAATCGCGAACATCAATGATGATACGGAAGAGGATTCGGGTGGTGAGAATGTATTACACTTCAAAAGATACTGTAAGTTGGTCAAATACTCCTTTTTCTACTGGTCGCGCTTGGGCACGTAATTTAATAAGAGGTGTCAAGTCGTTGCACGAAGTAAATCTCCCACCAGGACACCAAGTTTATGACCCGGTGGAGGCTTTTAATTTATATTTGAACGCTGACATTATCACTAAAATTGTTCAATTTACAAACAAAGAAGCTCCTCGAGTCTTTATGGAAGAAACTTGGAAGAACACAGAAACTGTTAAGATGGACGGCTGGCCATCTCAAACAAAGTACATCCAGTTACGATGTTTTCAGAGCCACGATGGGCTTGAAGCGGTGCAAGTTTTTGTTGAGGTTCATAATGACATTCATAATTCATAATTCATTGAAGACAGAACAAGTAGATCTAAAGTATAAATTATAGATAGTATAAAGATAAATTGCAATTCCATTGTCCATTCAAACAATATAAACCTGCTAAACCAGACAAATATGGGATGAAAATTTGGTGGGCCTGTGACTCAGAAACTTTATATCCTCTGAATTGTATTCCATATGTGGGCAAAGAAGGAAATACTGTCGCCAAAGTTCAATCAATAACCGAACCTTTTTATGGATCTCATAGAAATATAACATTTGACAACTATTTTACTGACTTGGATTTTGTAAAAAGACTTCTCTAATTTCTTATGTGCAAAAAAGAATAAATTTGTTTTGGCATATTCTAAAAAGCCGGAAATAATATTGAGCTACAATAAAACAAAGGGAGGAATAGATTCTCTTTACCAGTTGGTGCATGCATACATGTCAAAAAGATGAACATACCGACGGTCTTTTGTTTCTTTGCAAATTTGCTAGATGTTAGTAGCTGTAGCTGCATATGATATCAGGACAAATTTGTTCCCTAAGTGGAATGAGAAATACCACAAAAGAAGGCAATTCTTTTTCGTGAGTGTCGCTGAAGCTCTAATAAGGCCACAGATTGAACAAAAAAATCGTACTGGTTTTTCGATTTCTTCCGTAAAGGCGATGTCACATTTTTTACCACAACCATACCCATTTTCGGAAGAGTCATCTGTAAGAAAAAAAAGGTGTTATGCATGCCCTCCTTCGATTTCAAGGACACGAAAACAAATTTTCGATATCTGGAAGAAAAAATTTGCCAAAAGAAATAGTCTGCTTTCCTTAGTACTCCTTTTTATAAATACTGAAACTATATTGAAAAAAAAACATTAACAAAACAAAAAACAATCTATTATTCTAATGAAAATTAAAAAAAAAACGTGTCATTTGTTAATAATTCGATAATTTCAGCACACATTCTATCGGACACATAGGACCGTCTGTGTAAGTAATAGTCTTTGCCCGGCGAAGGATTAAATCACCTAATACAGAGGGTTGAAGAATACAGAAAACTTCCTAATGGAAAATTATTAAACATTGAATGACGTTGAATATGTTGATTACGCATATCAGGCACTCAAGGATATTCAATGTTTACATAGATTTTTTCTTGTTTTTCAATATTTTCCAGTTCCTTCTTTAAAGCTATGTTTTGAAAACATAAGAAACACTGGTCTGCATTGAGATCAAGAAATTAAAATGATCGATGAAGACAAAAAAGGAGCAAAAAAATATGAACTTAGACTTCTCAATCACGTCAACCCAGAATTGCAGGGACTCCTGGCAATCTAACAAGGAGACTAACTAGAGTAAAACCGACTAGGTGCAGTAATTGGAAAGCTGGCTTACCCCATCCTGTGATGAAATTCCAATACGGCGGTACCACAACGGACATGGAAAAAAGATACAAGGGGTTAGTGGCTAAAAACCTCACACCGTTACTGAGTGCGGGCTCAGTTTCGTCTTTTGAAGATTACCACCTTCCAGCATTAAAAAAAAAACAATGATATGAGAAATCAAAAGTTAAATAAACATAGTGTTGCCTAGGCGCGGAACCTTTCGTGTTGTGAGAGTTGACTCACTTGGTTACCTTTTTTTTGTTAGTTCATTGCGCAATTTCGGCAGTTTATGAAAGTTTTGAAAAAGATCCCACTCTATCGATTTCATGACGAGCACAGCATTAAGGCTTGTCTTTTGGCATATTATGTGCTTAAAACTCGATCAAGAATCGAAGCCAAACGATTCAACATCAGAATTTGGATGAACAATTTTCACACACCAATACCAAATCATCGCAAACGGGGAAGAAAAAATTGACATATAACTTTCGAAAGACTACTGCATCGAAACAAAACAAAGTGATTGAATGGCCTGCAATTTGATCTGGTGGTGTAATTGGTCACAAAGATTTGTAAGAGATTTTGTGACCCTGGTGTAAGCTTCGCCGGCAATTCTTTTTTTCTTTTAGCAGACATTTGACTTCAAGCAGACAAAAGAATTCACTAAAATTAGTGAATCAAAAGGCTTCAAATGAATGATGAAGAATTTAAAAGACTGCAGATGACTTCAAAAGACTTCAAGAATGCAAGCAGTCAAAGAGTATTGCAGTCTTTTGACTTCAAGTCATTTGACTTGACTTATAATTCAATGACTTCGTAATAAACGGTGAATGCAATTTGAAAGTTGAAGTACTTCAGTGAAATCAAAAGACTTCAAATAAATCTTCGAAATCAATTGAATGAAACACTAAAGAGAATGCACTCTTTTACATCTCTGATTAGCACACAAACCGTAAACTCCTAACGATTTATAAACGAGAATTCGTCAAGTTATGGCCGAGTCATTGCTCGATATGTGTCAAAAAGCCATAAAAAATGTCCTTGTAAGAATCGGATCTTAAAGGAGCTCCCGTCTTAATAATATAATTTTCCATTCAAAGACGCAAACAATGATCTGAATTAAAAACATGATCGAAATCTAAATCGAAAATGTGTTTAATTTAAATATACATACATACTTTAAGAACCACTCTATGGATGGCCCTGTCAAATGGTTCCCTGTGATATTATTGATTAGGCCTTGTAAGAGATTTTTTGACGAAACGTTACTTCGATCAACAACTTGAAACACATGATTATTTTTTTTGCCATCCACGGCTCAACAAAAATGTTCTATACATTTTGTTTTTTCGTTTCAGTTTTCGGGGAAAAAATATGATTGATCTCCTCGATTTGTAATTCTTGATACTTTTTACTCATAAAAGAAAATCGGATCGCAACGTCTAATCTATTTTAGAATTGTTTATTCTGGCATTTTATGATCTTTTCACACTAAACAAATGGATTTCCTTGAATTGACGTTGGCACCATTTCGAGAAAGTCGCTAAAAATAAATTTGTATAATTTAAATATTGGTGACCAGTGGACGTAGAATGTTCTTTGAACACTGTGCGATCCGTGTACTAGATATTCAATAGCCGTTTTTCCTGTTGCCTTTAAAGATTTGCATTATGGAGTAAATAAAGGGGTTTCAATTTTTCAATAATAAAAGATTGTAATTAGATGTATGAAGTTTTGTTTCTTTTTTTTAAATAAAGGAGTTAAGACTTATGCGAGGACCTTACAAATTACGACGTTGCTTAATTAGTTTCCTTGATGCCAACCGGAAAGTCTGTCAAGCCAGTTCCCTTCATAGTTTGCTGCCTGCTAATCAGTATCCTGTGCTGTTTGAAATTACACTCCACATTTGATCTTTCTTACTGTTTGAAAGTCTTTAAAAATATGTATGGTGGCAGATGGTAGAAAATCATATACATATATTTTATACAATGTTATCCGGGATAACACGAAAAGAAGTCTACCGCAGACGTGCGTCGTATCCTATTAATTAATTGAAATATTGTTGCTGAAAATGCTAAACGCTCGTCATCACCCCTGATTTCAAAACAAACATTCTGTGATAGATCAAGTGAAAAAATGTGACAGCAATGCTTTTGACAAAGTGAAACAACCCAGAAAAAGTGTCGACTACTTGAGTCGAATTTAGTTCTAGCAGAAGATATTCTACAAGGAAGTGTTTTGAATCCGTTCCTGTATTTCTTTTATAGATGCTGACATCCAAACATGCATTTATTAGTGGCTTCGCTGATGATACAGTTGTCATCTCGTCAGGCAAATTACCAAATAAGCCAGTGTAAGGTTTTCGTCACCTTTTAAATAGAATCAATCAATAAACAGTGAGCTGGAATATTAAACTGAATGGAACAGCCTCGGCCAAATATCTAAACATATTCCACGATTCATGACAAATTTGGAAACGTACCAAAATCTTGACTAACAGAATTAAATTTAAATTAAAAGGCATAAGTTGATTTAATGGTCGAAATTCTAAACTGAAAATCATATGTAAAATTTTAATCTACCAATCCAGAACTAATTCAATTTGTAGTTAGGGGATTCAACTTTGTACTTAGCAATCAAATCCGCTTATTGTGCAACGAAGTCACGACAAGTTCTTCCCACGAAGAACTTCACAATGACGTTAACATCACACAAATCCGTCCCATCAACAAAAATGTCAATCCTATGCATGGGAACAACTATCGAGGCAAGTCCAATAAATTTAATTCGATACCAGCGTCCTATTCATTACGTTCAAAGCCGCATTTGAAAATAATCAGAACACTGAGCTGTAGAAAGCGAGGGCTAACCATCTGGAAGCAGCATGTCCGCTACCGTGCAGTAAAGAATGGAACTCGGAGAAAATGGGTTTTTGATTGGTATTGTTAGAAATTGATTTCGGCGTCCATTTTGTCATCGTCAAATTTCCAATTAAAACCGCATGGTAGGACGGGTTGATGAAAAGCCGCTCGTATTTGGTTGGGACGATCATTTTAAACGAAGTTCATGGATGGCGAAACGCTGACGCGTGAGCTTGCAGCATCAGCACTCCGAGGGGCTCTAATAGTGATCTTCGTTGACTCGGGGCTTGGAACTTTATTATATCCTTTGAGCTTTTCTAATCGATTGTCCCATTCAGCTTGAGTCCATGAGGTGCAAAACATTAGAAATTTATTGGACTCGGGTTTTGAAATTTCTTTCGTGCTTTGGGGCTGGGGCGGTGGTGTAAAATTAGTTGATTCAACTTCGGTGATGGGGATTGAGGAGTCAAGGGCGTCTATGTCTTCGGGAACAGTAAGAAGCTCTTCCATAAGTGAGTTATTGTTAGCGATGCGATTTTTGTGGCAAAGTCCAACGGGGAAGCGAACTCAATTCATCAATTATTAATTTGAGGCCAAGCCTCAGAGAAGTCGAATCAGAACAAAGGTTGTGTACTGAATTAGACCTCAGCAAGGTCTACGACTTTTAAGTCAAGCGATTTCAGAGATGAGGAGAGACCGGAGAGGGCCTTGATAATGAGTTTTTGCTTAGTGTTTTATAATGGCTCAGAAAACACAAGTCTGCTGACAATTCAAATTTAATTAGGACGCGACTCAAAAAGCTACTTAGGTCGCGAGTGATGGCAAAATAAATGCAAATACTGGATTACTGCTTATGAAATGAATAATGGGAAGCAATTGTTGCACAATAATTGTTTGTGGAGCCACAGGAAAAAAGAAGAATAGAGGAAGCGATACGAGGCACGTCTGAACTGAACTGACACTACACAACGATCCAAAGAAGGGACTTTTTGCCTCTTCAAGAACAAATCTTAAGAATAAACGAGCTAACGCGGGCAGAGTCCTGAGGCTTGAAGTCATCACGTTGGTAGTGAGAAAAAAACAGTTAATTAACTCGCTAGAAAATACTTCATCGACATCAAATAAATTTAAAGTTTATGGGATGCCGAGCCTTAAGTCTTTTTTTTCAACATTCTGTTTCCAGGTACAATTCGTATCTAATACTACACTCAGATATTTGGCTTTTTGGAAAAGGTTGAGAGGAATTCGTTTGGCTTTGATATGTGTTTTTTTTTCTTAAATTTTTCTAGCGAAGAAACACAGAAATATTTTTTTGACTCGTTCAACAATGCAGCTTAACATAACCACATCACATGTCTTTGATTTTGAGAGTCGCTAAGATTTTCTTCATTTTGTTTGAACCATTGTAAGAGTGAAATGGCTTCATCTTATGGCGAGCCTCTTAATGAGGCTTTCTTCTTGAATCTCTCTGCAATTTGTGAATTTTTCACTCTGTTTTTTTTTTTTTATTTCTTCCACGGCCTTCTTTATGAATTCCGATTTGATGTACATTTACACAGCCTACGATGTCTTGAAAAGCTGAAGCATTGTTTGCGTTGAGGACACTTTTGAATAATACTGAAAGCCTCCTTCACCAACTAAGAACGTATGATGCCTGTTGCTTTTTAAGAAGCCTTCTTGATCCTAAGCTGCTTGCCTTGCCCAACATGAATATCTCAACGTATAATCTACGGAAACAGCTTTGCACAAGAAAGTGGGGGAAAAAAGAAAGCCTTTATCATAGCAGCATTCGTAGATATTGAGTGAGCTTTTAATAATATAAAGAGCCTCATAATCAAAAACGCTCTAGATACAAAGAAAATCGAGCGAGGCATATCCCTATGGATACGTACGATGTTAATTAGCAGGAATATCGATTCCGCTTAAAAACACAGTTCCATTAGGAGGTAAGTTACTAGAGGTACTTCTTGGGAAGGGGTCATATCCCCATAGGCATAGACGCAACTGCCTACGCAGACATTGTTTTGTTACTAGTGCAGGGCAAATTTCCAAACACGTCTCACAACCTTTAGGAAATGGGCAAATAAAAGTGGGCTTAACGTCAATCCAGCAAAAACGAAAATGGTTTTGATCACTAGAAAACACAAAATACCTTCGTTCAAGCTGCCGAAACTAGACGGGGTAGAGCTGTCGCTTTCGGACTACGAAAATTCAGGAATAATTCTTGATAGAAAATTATACTGGAACTTGAACACACAGGATAGAATGAAAAAGGCAGACTTGCGGACTCAAACCAACAATGATGCACTGGTTATATGCACCTATTGATTTTCAGACCCAAACTAACATCTGGCATCTGTCTGGCGGAAAGCAACACTCAATGTGACGACATTGGGAAGTATAGAGAACGATCAGTGTTTTCACAACAGGTGCACTTCAGGGCAGCATTGGACGTTTTTCTCCATGTGAGGCCGCTTGACATACAAATAAGAATTCAAGCGGGAAAAGGTGCAAACAATGAGCTTTTAAGAAAGAGAAGTATAGGACACCGCTTGATTCTCAAAAAATTTAACACGGGCAATTCAAATTTGAACGAAATTCTAACAGGCAACCTTTTTGGGAATGTTCGAAACCCATCCTGAATTAAACTTCGATATGCCGTACGAAAGCAAAAGTAGTATATAAGACGAAATTGTAGAATACACTAATAGCTCTAAGACCATAGAGGGAAGAGGCTCTGGAATTTTCTCCACAAACCAAGACCTTAGATTCTCCTTTTGAATACTGGATGCTTGTAGCGTCTTTCAGGCAGAGGTTCTAGCAGAACTTAAGGCTGCAGAACTACTAGAAGTGATAGATAGATATTTTTTTTTGTTTCCAAAATACTATATGTATAATTTGATTTTTCTTTACAAAATGTTGTATGTATGAGGATTTGGTTTACATATCTTATAACTCAAATGTTTGTATAAAGCTTAAGTATATCACAGAATAATAGTTTTGAAGGAAAAGTCACTAGAAAAACCTCAGATTTAAGCTGCCCAAGGCAAGAGAGAAGAGTATTCAGATCAGTTGCTGAGATAAGTAGAACTTGATATCAATCACAAAGTCGGTAAATAAATCAATAAATAAATAAATTACAAAATAGATTAATAAATAAATAAATGAATAAATAGATATATAAATTTAAATAAACAAGTAAAAAAAAATAAATAAATAGATAAATAAATAAATAAACATTTTAATATATAAATAAATTAAAAGTGAAAAAATATATAAATAAATAAATAGACAATATAACAAAAATTTAATTAGGTATATATTTATGGATTAGATGATAATATTTTTACAAAGCTAGATTTGAAATCAAGTCGTTATCAGCTGATAAACAAGAAATATTATTTTTAGCGGTGAGTTTTGCAATTCTCGCTTCCACAGTTTCAATTTGCGCCAGGTAGTGTAATTCATTTGTTGAGAAATGCCAAGGAAGGTTCAAGATCATTTTCAGTGTCTTGTTCTGCACGACTTGTATTTTACGTAAATGTGTCTTAGCACGTTTGCTCCATACAGGGAATCCATAAATCATAATTGCTTGAAAAATTGCTTCGTAAATCAGTAATTTGTTCTCGTTGCCGAGCTCTGAATTTCTGTTAATAAAAGGATTAAGAGTTTTAATAGTGATGTTATCCTTGTTAACATTTTCCAATTTTTATAGTGCGCTTGGACTGCATTTAAGGCAGATTGTAGATTGGTTTCAATATTCAGACCAATTACATCTGACTTAAATAAACAGGTATCGTCTGCAAAAAGCACAAAATCACATCTACTCAGGTGAGGAAAATCAGATGTGTACACATTGAAGAGAATAAAACTTAGGAGCTCCATCTGGAATATTGAAAATGTTTGAAAGGACATTGTTTAAGGAAACTTTGAAGCTGCGAGAACATAAAAAGGATTGACTAATTCTTACAAGGTACATCGGAAATTTAAGATTGAGGATCTTATGTAGTAAGCCATTGTGCCAGACGGTGTCGAATGCTTTTTCAGCGTCAAGCATTACCATTCCTGTGCTTTTGCCTGTATTTAGATTTTGTTTCACGTATCTTGTCAAACGATGCTCTTGGTGGACAGCACTGTGAAAAGGTCTGAACCCGAATTGTTCTGTGATAAAGGCACTAGAATCGTGTGAAACGAAATTAGTCCGAAAACGAAGGAAACAAAATAGCTGAGGAATTATCCAGAAATGGGGGAAATCTACCTCCGGCCAATAGTGTTCGTATTATACCTCCTGGCAATTAAAATAGCCCACCAAAGATGGTCAAACCCAAGCAAAAACAGGGTATCCAATGCCTTATGGCCCACATTCGACCACAAAAAGACAAATGAAATGCTTTAGCTAAGCAGAAAGCTGAGGAAGGCGTTTGGCGTACTATCTTGGCACTGCCTCTTAGGGAAACATGTCTTGAGGAAAGCGTTTGTGCTATTGCTCCGTATCAGAGATCACGACGGGCCCAGCGTCTTATGCAACACTTTATAACACTGCAAAACCTTATCGAACCTAGCCTGTTGCCATCACCTTAACATAAAAAATGGAGAAACTGATTCGAGTGCAATTCTTTTGCGTTTTGCAGCGTTGGGTTATCACTTTTACCACTCTCCAGTTAAATGGTATGTATCTGCAAGTTAAGAAATTAATTTATGCAGCAATCGTTTTTGAGGCAAAATGGAGCCTAGCTAGCTGAACCACTCAGCATTACTCTACTCTGGCTGCCTGGGTAAATTCATATTCTCCTTATCTTAATTTGGCCTATCTAACAAAAGCCCATAGCTGTCCTTATGAGATTCTTGTAAACTTGAAGTTTGGTGGTTGTGGTTATTCCATTCCCTTAATTCAGCAACCAGTGTACAAGATGAATTTCTTCTTGGAGAAATTCGTTCCTAAGTTCTTGGATATTGGATGATGCACCAATCAAGTGAGTGATCTTAATGTTGTCTTGCATAGTTATGCCTCTGGAGAATCCGATGAAGCCACCAGCATAAAGAAGCGTTTGCTTGTGTGCTGTATGAATAAATTATGAGAAAGAATTTGATTCAAAGAATCTTCATTAAAACATCCATTTTGTGAGATTTGCTAGAGCTAACAACTTATCTGTCCTTTCCCGAACCCAGCCTGTAGTGTATTATAAATTTCTTAATGAAAAACGAAGTACGTCTGTCGCTCTTGTGTCTTTGCAAAAACGTCAAATGTTGTACGACTTCAAAGGAAATACAAAAATCTCGCAGGACATGTATGAACAACAAATCCTACGCTATGATTTCAAAAGCAGCACTGATGATAACGCTGGCAACGGAAGTAGGTCATGCAGCAACACAAATTGACGCAAATTCTCAAACTTGGCATAACATCAGACAAGCCCTTAAATTCGAAGATTCTCACGCATATACTCGTATGGGAACATTGGTATGGGTAGGGCAAAAGTTATCCACGTTTCTTTGACTTCCGTTCTCATTATGGGGTGACAAATGATGTCTTAATGATCATAGTTGGGTGGTCTCTTCCGTTGCTCCTTGAAAAGCAGAAGAATTATTGTCGAACGGTATCATTAATCAAAAGATTAATCCATCAAAAGGAATACAAGCTTCTTGATGTGAATGGAAATGTCATCTCATTTGAATGGTAAGTATCTGGAACCGCATTCATAACTTCTCCATTAAGGTATACGATGGTGTTTGCCTGTAGCGACTGGTCGCTTTCGTCCCAAAGGACTACATACAAATCCATCATAGCAAGTTCGTCTGTCAAATGAAATAATAAACATATTCCCCTCTATCCACGCAAAATTCTGATGGAAATTTGTTTATCTTTAAAGAGTCTCCGTGTCGAAAATCTGGTTTAGGGCCAAAGTACGTTTAATGGCCACCGGAGGTACAATCGCATGCTTATTTAATTATAAGAGTGTTTGTTGTTCCAAAACAAAGATTGTGTGTGTCTGTCACGTGCTTCAACCTTTTGACATAAATGTGTCTGTCCTAGTGAACATTTCAGAGGTCGTCAGCATTTTTGTTTAATTAAAACACTATTCTCGCCACCGGGCACATCTCTCCGGAATGAAAAATAAACCATTTGTTGAATAATTTTGTATACATTATGTTTTGTTTTCTTTTTTGAAGGTATAATTTGGCTTGCCATTGTTTTGCGTATGGCAGTTTTCGGCACGAGATTCAGAATCTCGGAAAGTCGAGGACACAGACTTTGTGGAGTGAGTTCATTAATAATTATGTGGTGCTGAAAACATTCCATAGAGTCCTTAAAACAAATTATGGCTCACCATAACGCACATATACATTTCTGTAGATTTGTGTGGTAAAAAATTAAGCTTATAAAAGGCACTTGGTGAAAATATTCAAAACACAATTTGAAGTAGATTTCAAACGTTGTAAAGACTAAGTTTAAACAAATTGTATAAATTGAAATCGCCATAGGAATTAAACAAATTTGCTAATCGAACACACACCCGAAGGGTTGAATGACTTCACACTATTACTAGGTTAAGAAGTGGCGGTGAATAAATATGACCAACAATAAACTGAAGCAAAAAGGCAAAGATTTCCCGATGTTTTTGCAAGTGATCAAATCCGATGAGAAGAAGATGGTCCTTATACGAGCATATTCACACCACAAAGGACCCAGGGAAACCAAGGGATTTAATTAGCTTATGCTAAAGGGAATCTTATGGGGAAGCTCATCAGAACCCTTACAGAAATCAGTATAAACGCAGTCGACTTGATTTCCTTCTTCATGAATTACTATACATAACGCAGATAAGACAAGGAACAATGCCACATATTCACAAAATTTTGAGTTTGCAAGGTTATTTCTCAAAAATCGTTCACGTGAACAACTTGAATCAAACATGACAAAAGAGAATGCAATTTGAGCTGCAGAAAAAGTCAAATAAAATTATCGTTTGTGTTTTTTTTTTATTTGCAGTTTTTTCCATTAACTCAAATTTTGAGGAAATAATTTTTATGTCTTGCCTTTATCTAACCCTAGTTACGCATTCGGCATTATGTCGGTAATGCTATGTACTATACAGATTAAGTTATTTATTTTATGTGTCGTTAATTGTTTTCACAGTTCACGCAAAAATTGACTTTTAAAGGGCTTTTTTTGATACCTTGTGTTGCAATCATTGTCATATTTCAAATACAATTTAAACAAATTTAATGAATTATACGCCGTAACCTTCTTATTGAACCACTCTGTCCATGTATGAAAATTCTATGAAAATCCGTTTGGTAGTTTTTGAGTTTATCGCGTTCAGACAGACCTACTAACCGAAAGGCAGGTAAACTTTGTTTTATAATATTTGCTTATATATAGTGATGTCACAAAGAGGTCATGCACAAATTAATATGTGTATACAGATTCGTATATTTACTTGTTGATGAGAAATTGTGCATACAATTCAAGTAAGTAAAAAACAACTCAACTGAAAAGTCAAAACCATTTGTGTACATCATTTTTCAGAATATGCGTGGATGGGGCTTACACAAATGGTACAGTGATACTAAAGTCAACCCAAATCAGACGATTTGTGTTTGTATATACAAAAACTCGATTTGTGGTTGCTGTATACAAATGATACACATTTCGCCCGTGTATGCCATTTGTGGTCCGAAAATATGTAGTTTAGACCGTTCGTGCAGCACTCAAATATCTGTCTGTATAAAAAAAGTGTGATCATAGCTTGGATGCTTAAACCTCACATTTTCAAGCAATTGAAAAATTAATTAATAAACTCAGTTTTTATTTATGCTACCAATAAAATAGTGAAAATAAAAAGATAGTTCCAGTCAAAACTATGATAAAACTACTTTCTACGAAATACTTTCGATGAAATACTAATCGAGTTGAAAAGCATAAGTTCATAAATATTGTTCAAGCTAGAAAAAAATCTTCGCAGATGGAGACGTTTTTTTCCAAGTCTCTTAACAATTTGCCCGGCTATCAATTTGAAATCTGGGAGGTGGTTGTTTTTTGATCCCTCTTAACCGGTGACAATGTCACCCATGAGGAAACAGTTAACATCTTTGGAAAAGTAAGTTGTAAGCCGACAGCCAAAGCTTGTAAAAAAAACCATGTTAAAGTACATTCCCGCCATCTTAGGAGTGTCATATTGCTTATGTAGTTATCTACGCAGACATGTAATGTAATGATTCGTACAATTATCCTATTTGAATTGTGAAAAAGCAGTTATTAAGTAGTCTAGGAAAATTGTAGGTATGACTCTTGTGTATATTTCTAAGAAAAAATTGTTTCATTAATCGAAGATTTAAGAAAATGCTTACTTTGGTTTGTTTTGAGCCATGTTAACGAAAAGTTCTCTGTTTATACTTAGGATAGAATGAAGTCTCTCGAAGTCTTCGCATGTATTTCCAAATACTCCTACATTAGGGAGTCGTCGACAAGGGTAAAGTTCTTGGTATCTTTTCCGCGAATTAGTTGAAAATAATATCTGCGTATTCTTAGCTTGTAAATGTAGTCATTTCATATGAAAAATTAAAATAAAGAATGAATTTATTTTTCGAATCTTTTATACCATATTGTTTGGTAAATTTTCCCATAAAGCTTTATACATTATAACCTAAAAATAATTTATTTTTGGAAAACGTCTCATATTGTTAAGTGCTGAAAGAAAAATAAGGTAAGATAGACAGATAGATTCATTTCGAAACATATTTACAATATTGGGGTTACCACTCATATAACATTACTGAGATTCGATATTAAGCTATCTTGCTATTGAAATATTAATTTATATTGATGAAATTGTATTTTGATATAAACAATATACTCTGTCGAAGCAAAATTCGAAAAAAAACTTTACTGAAAAGTTGTAAAAAAACAAAAAAAAAAAATTATATAATGAATGACTATAATAACAAAAATATTAAACAATTGTTGACATCTATACTGATTATATAAAAAAATAAATAAAAAATAAAAGGAAATAATTAATAAATAATTAATTATGTAATAAATAAATAAATAAATAAATAAATGAATATATATATATAAAAAAACAGAAAGTATAATTTTAAGTAAAGAAACAAACATTTATATAAATTTATGAACAAATTAATAGTATCTAAGGTATAATTATAGCGGTAATAGTATTTAAGAAATGAATAAATAAGTAATGAGAGTGACTGAACAGATAATTAATTAATTAATTAATTAAAAACTGATTTTACAGAATATTTAACAAAAACTTTTAAGAGCATAAATTCTATATATGAGTATTTTCTACGAAATCACATTTATTTATGAATCTTTCTGTAAGTTTTTGTATTCTTACAGATATAATTTTAACATTCGCTCTTTTGTGCACACTTAATGTGGAGTGGTGCCAGAGAAGTTTAAGCATCGTTTAAAGCAGTTTGTTTTGTGACACTTGTAATTTTTTGATGTGACACTGTGCAAAACTACCCCATACTTGGCAACCGTAAATAAGTATCGATTGGAAAATGACTTTATGTAACATGATTTTATTTTCATTTGTTAGCGCAGATTTCCTGTTAACAAATAGGTATAACATTTTTGTTGCTATTCCAACTTTATGAAGGGTATGAGAGATAGGTTCACTAAAGGTATGTTTTGTGTCAAGATTAATGCAGTAGTTGCTCCGCTCTACTGCGTCTCCACAGATTTGTATGCTGCTGTTCGGGAGGAGGCAAGGACTTCTTTTTCTGGTAAAAAAGATGGCTTGCGTTTTAGTATCGTTCAGCTTAATTTTCTACTTGCTGTAGTGGCTTTCGATAATTTTCATCGCATCCTTTAAGTTTGTCTCAACGTTTTGCGGAAACTTATGAGATGAAAATAAAGCGATATCATCTGCAAAAATAGTCGCCTCACACTCAATCAGACTCGGAAAGTTAGATGTGAATAGATTGTATAAAGGAGGTCCTAAAACAGAACCTTGAGGAACTTTCAGTTTGAAATAAATAAGACTAGTTAACGCACAATTGACAACGACTTTGAAGCAACGACCAAACAAAAAACTTTGAACTATTTTACATACATTATGCCAAACGGAATCGAAAACATTTTCAATGTCAATGAGAATCATGCCTGTTGATTTTCCTTGTACTCGATTTGTTTTGGCGAAATTGCATGTTCGGAGCACTTGGTGGGATGTACTACGATTTGGCCTAAAACCAAATTGTATAGCCGGGTATAGGTTTCTTTCATCAATACTTTTCGTAATCTTTTCTTCAATGATTTGGTCGTGTAATTTACTTACACTACTTAGAAACTTGTTGGTCTGTAATTATAAGGGTCCCCAGGTGACTTCTCAGCTTTTGGTATAACTTTGGCCATTTTCCAAGCATCGGGAAAATATTGTATTTTAAGGCACGCATTTATAATTCTTGCCAAAAACTTTATTCCATTTCGAGGTAATTGCTTGAGGTATATATTCTTAATGTTGACATGAAATTGGATATCTGCCTCCGTAATAAGTGCATTGGTTGGAGTCTCAGCGTTTAAAATATTAAACGCAGTAAAAAATCCAAAATTCTCATGTTGCAGGTTTTCTCAAGTTTTTTAATTTGATATAAGGTTTTTTTTGCCAAACTTGTCATTGATTTTTTTTATTATTGTTTCTTTCATAAGAAAAAATGAATAAAACCTAAAAATCAAAAATTAGCTGGGCAACATAAAATGGAACACCGTTGAAGGTTAATATCAGAGCAAGCAAAGAAGATATCAACAATATTTAAAAATAAAATATCTTCTTAAAATAAGCCTTTTAAGAAGTTTCTATCATTATTATAAACAGAGAAGTAATCGTTAACATGGCTCAAGGTATACCAAAGGAAGCGTTTTTCAAATCATCGATAAGTGATAACAACTTTGAAGATAGACCCTTACTGCAGAATATTTTGTTTACTTTAGAATATACCCAAGAGTCACCCCTTTAACTTTCCTCGACTAACTACATTCTTATGTAGGACCCTCGTACCATTAGCAGTAGTAAAACAGTGAATAAAGCATGAAATAAACTTCGGTCACATAATGCTTATTTGGCTTATTCGTCATTCTGCTACTAACATAAACATAATAAGCAAATGGAATTAATTGTAAAAATGAACCAATAAAATTATATGCGAGTGGATTTCTCCTGAATTGCGTGCGTTGTGTTTTCATTTGAATTTTGTTGATTGCCCAATAAAGCGGAAAAATATTATGATTGCATATTAATATAAATAAGTTTGTACACCCTTAAAATGGCCAATTAAGAAAATAAAATAAATTGTAATGATAAGCAATTCAATTTTTACCGCACCCATCACGTTATGAACCTCAATTAACGTTCGATAACATCAGATTGATCAGCTCGTTAATTAAGGAACTTCTACTCCAAAGTACACTAATTCAATTACGCTGAATAGCATACAGCAGCATCCTTTAGCGCACGTAGTGCTCCAGCTTCATAAACGAATTATAAACGTGTTCCACGAATCAATAAGTATGAACAAGTCTAGGGTTTCTTTCATCTAATCACTCATACGTGTATCTACTGATATAAATGTGTGTATCTACGCAGCAGCACTTCCATTAGGGACCACTTGTTCGCACACACCGCAATGGAAAATCAATGAAAGTCTAATTATAAATCTGCCAACAAATTAATATTTCACATCCTTTGTGTAGAGACACGCGTTCCGGTGCACAAAATCTCGGAACGAGTAGCTAAGATGTCTCTGGGTGGTATCCGATTCGCAACGAGGACGAGTAAGTTGATGTTGAGTGGTTGCCTCGGTGGAACTAATTAATCATCTGAGATGGCGAATCTAAAGTGCTCCATTAGAAGCATAGTGAGTCGAATCGATTTCCATCTGAGGTGTTATAAAAACTTGAGGAAATGTGTTCTCCAAATGTTGGCGTTCGTGTATCCTTGAAATAGCCTAAGGCTATGCTGTATTCATTGGGTATTCCGAGGCTAGCTATTGGGGTGCTTGGCTATTATGTACATTTGTGCGGTGATGTTTGGGTAAACAAACAGAAATGACAACAATTTTCTTATCAAGGATAAATTAAACCGACTTTCCTGAGATGTCCTCGAGGAGATTGACACCTTTTTCTTAGGGGGGAAAAACAAAGATTGTCCATTCTGAAAAATGAGAAGCATGCAGCCAGAGGTCACATGAAAAGTAAGCAAAGTCTTTGGTTACCGTTTAGGTTTATTGTTCTTCTCTGTCAGTAACTCTTGATGATATTTGAATAGCGCCGTAAACACTTTCCAGTACTTGGGAAATAGCATGTGTTTCACGAGTCAATATTATTTGTAATTTTTATCCGAGAATACTCTAACCCATTTTCAATTCGACCGACTTTCGAATGCACAGCAAGAATTCGCATTCTCAAAATAAGGTTGTATGCATCTTGGGATTGTATATGCTCCATGCTGCTGTTTAAATTCGCGGTGTGGTATGGTGGAGCTGTCAGGACTGTTTTACTTAGTAAGACTAGATCTGATCTCAATTCTTAATTCATCGTAGATTATACGATTTTCTGCAAATTTTTTGAATGGCATAATGAACTGTCACTTTAAACAGATTAGAAATCGTAGCTTTATATCCTTTAATTGAATATTGCTATGTCCAAAAACAGAGTATTGTGTGTCACGTTCATCCATGTGGTTAAGACATTCGCCACAGCGTGTGATTTAATAATGTGTGACGAAGTTTTATTGGCTCACAGAATGGTTCTCTTCTAGGTGGAAAGATTTCTTTTCAGGTTAACTATTGCGTGCTTTTTAATTAGAATACATCAGGTGTCTAGTAGTCCTAAAGACTGAGAATCGATATCCTCGTAATTTGTATTTTTTTTTTTAATAATTCAATTGCAATAAATTACAAATTATTTAATTGCAATAAATGACAAAGGAGGATTTTAATTACAGAAAAAGAAAATATTATACTATTTTAGAAGAAAAAAATTAGTAATAAATTATAATTGTAAAAAATTCAGCTTAAAATTTTCGATCATAATTAAATGTAAGGAATAATTCGTTTTTTCCTTAAGTTACTATGACAAAATGTAAAATGTGTTATCTTTGTTTATGCGTATATGTACTTTCATTTAAATTCTTATATAAGGCTGTATTGATTTGTTAAATTATTATTTAATTGACTATTTTATATAACAAATTGCCAAGCTTCATTAATTGTAAAAGTAAATAAATACGAAAATAAATAAATAAATAAAAATATGTACATAAATATAAAAGTGATAAATAAATTAATAAATTAACACAGAAATAAAAAATAAATATAGAAAAAGAGGCAAATAAAAAATTAATATTACTTTAGTATGTAGACCTCAGACAGTATTTAATTGGTTTATAAGGGGATTATCAGGAATTTCGCATCTGACTTTAAATTAATCGTTGATATTGAAGATTCTTGAGGAGATCAATTCAACATAAGCTTTTATATGTTCGTCTTATTTGGAGCGATGCCAGGGAAGATTGAGCATAATTTTTTTATATTTTATTTTGTGAAATTTGTAACTTTTTAGTGTGACAAGTTGCACAATCACCCCATACCTGACATTCGTACGAACAGATTGAAAGATCGTTTTGCGGATTTTCACCTTATTTTCAAGGAAAAAGTATTGACTTCCTTTTTATAAATGGGTGTGACATTTTCATAACTACATTTACTACTGTGTCCAAAAAATAAGGTGACATATGAATTTAAACTGCGCGCGTCGAAGGATTTGGAAATTTTTCTTTCTTTTTAGGTTGGTAGTACTGCCAGTGACATCTATGTGAAATTTCATGTCAAAATATATTCATAGCATAGAGATACGCGTCGTTTTGTGAGCTGCTAAAAGTGATTTTTTCGTTTTTTGCGATGTCGAAATTTATTGAGCAAAGAATTTGCATTAAATTTTGTTTGCGGAATCAATTTTCTGCTGCGGATACGTTGAGGATGGTGCAGAAAGCCTTTGATGATGAGGCTATGTCTAAAAAAAATGTTTAAATGTGGTATAGTGATTTCCAAGGCGGCCGTGAACGTGTCGAAGACGAAGAGCGTGCTGGGCGACCATCCACCTCATCCGAAGAAGCTCACGTCCAACAAATCAAAGATTTGGTGTTGAAAAACTATCGATTAACAATAAGAGACCTTGCTGATGAAGTTGGCTTAAGGCTCAGTCAATACCATTTTGAAGGATGCTTTGGGCCTCAAGCGCGTCAAATCTCGACTGGTACCGAAAACATTGAATTTTTTGGAAAAAAGGCGTCGCGTTGAAGTGTGTGAAACAATGCTTTCCGACTACCAGGATTTCATGAAATGCATTATATCTGGCGATGAGACTTGGATCTATGCTAACGACCCCGAAACAACCGATCAATCGAGCGAATATCGTGCCAAAGGATAGCCGAGACCAAAAAAACCGCGCCAAAGTCGCTCAAAAATCAAGGTCATGTTGACTGTTTTCTTCGATTATCGTGGTGTTGTGCTTTATGAATTCCTTCCAACCGGCCAAACAGTCAACAAGGAATATTATTTGAACGTTATGCGTCGTTTGCCTAACGCTATCCGCCTAAAAAGGCCGGAATTGTGGAAAGACAATTCTTGGTTTGGATAATGCACCATCCCATACCGCCCTCGTAATTCGTGATCATTTCGCCAAAAACTCAACCCATATCGTTTCGCAACCACCGTTTTCACCTGATCTGGGGCCGTGCGACTTCTGGCTGTTCAACAAGCTCAAAAGACCGCTCCGGGGACACCGTTTTGATACGATAGAGGAGATTCAAGCCGCAGCGAAGACCGAACTGAAGGCCATCCCGGAAAGTGACTACAACCAGTGTTTCAAAGATTGGAAAATCCGTTGGCATAAGTGCATTGCATCGGGAGGGGATTACTTTGAAGGGGATGAAATTGATTTGGAAGAATAAATAAAGAATTTTCAAAATAAATACAATGTCACCTTATTTTTCGGACACAGTAGTATATTGTGAAGCGTTTGCATTATATGTTCTTTAAAGGTAAATTTTGAGTCAAGATGTTTGCCCAAATATTTAATGGAACGTTTCCAGATTATTGAGTGTCCACCTATTAATAACTGATTAGCCGGAATATAACAAGACCTTCTTCTTCGCGTAAAGAAGATGGCTTTTATTTTTTCGGCATTTAATTTGATTTTCCACTTTGGGTTGTAGTTTTGCAGTATTTCAAACGCATTTTTTAAATTCGTCTCAATGTCGAAGAACAGATCATTGGCGAACACCTGCATAAATATGTATTATATTTGATGTGCTACCATTGACGTACTCTCTTAAACGACGATTAGATACAAAGTTGTGGATAACTTTACAAAAAGCCCCTTATGCCACACAGAGTCAAAAGCCTTTTCAACGTCAAGAATTAATAACAAACTGGTGGATCTTCCATGTGCACGGTTATTTTTTAATATGTTACGGATTCTCAAGACCTGATATGGGGTTCCGTGGCCTTGCCTAAAACCAAATTTTTCATCAGGATATATTTTCTGATCTTCAATTGTCCTTTTAATTTTATTTTTGAGAACTTTTTTATAAGTTTTGCTTATATAGCTTGACAAACTAATAGGTCTATAGCTTTCTGGATTTTCAGGCGGCTTCCCCGGTTTTTGGATAAGCACATCCTTAGTCGTTTCCATGCTTCTGGAAAGTATTGCGTCTTAAGATAGGCATTAATAATAAGTGTTAAAAATTTGATCCCCTCTTTATGTAACTTCTTTAGATAAATAATTCTTATATTGTCGATTTCACCGTTTTTTTTTTAAATCTTCAATTTATCTACAGTGCATTCTATGCCTCCTTCAGAAACAAATTTAGCTAACGGAGCTGCAGAGGTACTCACAATAAAAGCCTGTATAGCATTTTCTGCAAGAGTATAATTATTTAAATCTCCTAGATGTTGAGAAACTTCAAGATTTTTAGCGAAATTCGAAGCAAGTACTTTCGCTTTTTCGTCATCTGTAAAAAATGTATCGGTCTCAGTATTTGAAGCTTTATCTTAAGTGCTTAATTTGGGATTCCATTCTTCATTTCGAAAAGCTTGAATGTTTTTACTTATTTGTTTATTGATTTGCGACATTTGAAACTGGGACATAGGTTGTGCGATACCTTTGCCAGATTCGCCTGTGCATGTTTCTCGTGCAGATATTGAGGTTGCTGTGATTGTATGACGCTCTTCAACAGACATTATACCTTAAATTAAGATGTTTTGAAAAACTGAAAACATGTCTTGTATACATAGCGCGCCTAAGCAACGTTTCACTATCGATTACTTTTGTAGTCAGGACTGACGAATATATCACAACAACATAGACCACAATAAACTTTGCCGATTGTACTGTTAATATGGGAATTCCATGGTAGAGTTTTGTGAAAAAACATGCCAAGGTCTCTGGCTGAAACAACCCACACTATTGTGTTTTCCACAAGTTTGACTGGGGAAAACCCTTAAACATCCAGCCGCTTACTGTGTATAGCCACTACCACTGATTTAAATGAAAGTCATGATCAGAAGCCCATTCAGGTAAGCTCCCGAGATTTTCGTTTATCAAGCTTATTGCTTCGCTTATCTTTCCGAGAGGGCAGCTTTAAAACAATTGGACATCATCTGCATACATGTGAACTAAATAAATTTGTATTGCCCTGTAAAGGTCGTTCTCATACATATATTAAAAAGAGCGATGGTCCAAGAATTGATCCTTGCGGCACTCCACACTGAATATTTTGAAAGGAGGACCGTATGCCGGCAACTTCGCCTTGTTGCATAAGTTTTGTGCCGAGGGTGGAAAAGTTAAGCTGTGTTTACGGTGGTGGGATGTTTTGATCGGGTACATTTGCGCATATTTAAGTCTTTTCAACTTATTTATATCAGGACAGGATATTCAGGCACTAATGCTTGGTCGCAAGTATATTTTAGATTTACGATCCGCGCAATTATTTCGTTGAAAAGTTGGAAAGGGTTGAACGGGGCCATAGCTACTTGGGGATGAAGGACATTACCTAAAAAGGACATTACCTGTTGTGCTACATTTGGAAATTTGCAACATATTGTAAAAATAAGAGGGGCGAATCAAATTTCCCGTAGACAAATCAAAGCCGTATATGCAGTGATGGATTTAGGCCTATGCCCGAGGGGCCCGGGCCGACAAAAACTAAAGCAAAACAGATTTTTGAAGTCAATAAAATGTAAATATACTTTAAGTTAATAATTGATTTTGATTCATTTTGTAATAAATCTTATAATTGATTTTAGTTTTTTAAGATTCTAAGTTTATTTTAACCATTATGATTTATCAATGCTGGCCTTGAATAACAGTCTATTGGGTCTATATTTTTTTGTTTTAGTGTTTATTTTTCCTCGTTCAGAATAATATAAAGAATATACTGTTAGATATTGAAAAAAAAAACATTATATTTTTCAGTAACTTCATTGGGTAGATATAATCTAAATTCGAAAATAAATTAAATACTTATTCAAATTTGAAATATATTCCAAAATAATACAATTACGACTTTATGTGACTTGAATTTTTTTATGCAACTAATTGTAAGAATTTAAACCGGCATAACTTAAATTATAAGAAAAACAACATTAATATATAAATAAAAGTTTTCGAGTATGTTATTTGTTATACGAGTGTTTTACTAACATAATGGTAATCCTAATATTATTTATTAATTAATTAAAGCAAGAGTAATGTTCACTCTTAAGATTGAGAATCGTGCTTGCGATTCTTTATTTATGGTTCCGAGGACCTTATTACCAAGCCTCCACTATCCGTTCGTCTGTCTATCTGCCTGTCACAGGGCTGCATCCTCTGGGCAGTAATGTTTATTTAAATAACTTACTTATATTTGAAGTGGTCTTGAAAAATAATATGTAAACCAAAACTGAGTTCTATAAAAAATAATGTTCCATAATCTAAATTTTTGAATAATCAGATAATGCCGGCGTTAAACAATAACTCGCCTCCACCGCTGATCGCATTGGGCTTTGTATATAGTTATGGCTGAAGTAGTGATCATGATAAAATTGATCCTTTTCTGTCTTATACTCGTAATACTCGAAACCACTTTCTGTACTGTTCATGTTCGACGAATTATTCCAGAATTGCACGACATTCCGGCAAAGAGATGAATGTACGTGGACGGATGGATACACAGAAAGTTGACAAGAAATCAATCGGTCGAAAAGCAGCTGGGACAACAATCAATAACTAAAACATAAAAGTAATAAAGGAGTTTATAAATCTCGAAACTGATAACATGTTTACAAAAAATTGTTAGAGATTCGACTACCCAAGTGATGCTTCTTCAGTTTATCCAAACAACTAGGATTATAGCCTCTAACTCGGAAGTAGAAAATCATGCTATAGAGCTCAACAGCAGTAATGATTTTAGGGACCTTCGAGAGAAAAACTCTGTCAGAAAGACGGCTCTGTTTTCGAGGAGAGCGAATGGAGAAGAAACAGTGAAATCTTTAAGCTGTTAAGTGAAAAAGCAAAAACCCGTCAACTACCATGGCCACATTGATTGCTTCAACTAAGAGCACGAATCCCAGCCAACAAATTCACGAAAATAGGGAACCGAACCTCTTGTTTCAGGCTTCAGCGGGTGCCACGAAATTTTGATTTAATAAACTGGAAGCAGAGAATCACGTTGTTCAACATGGATCCAGGGAATCCATGGATTAATAGAACAAATGGAAACATTACCATACGTCAAAATATATTAAAAATATGGCAATTTAAAATATATTGCAAGCCCGAAGAAAAACTAGTCTTAATTTGTTAGAAAACGACCGTTTCAGTTAAGAATCAAATGACTTCTTTAAGCCGGCCTTTCAGTAGGGAACTTAATTCAATTAATGGAATGTAGTACAATTTCAGTTAAGCGCAGAGAAATTCCTATGCTTACCAGAATCTTTACGCGAAAAAGCGTATCTTCTGCATTAATTATGATAATGACCGTAATCTTAAGCAGAAATCCCTCATTACGACAAATCGTAGTTCGTATTTTTCTCTTTTCTATACACTAAAGTTGGAACAAATGAGGCTGAAAATAGAGAAACACTTTACGGCACTCCATGGAACTATTTTCCACTAAACAAACCCAAAAACAGGAATGGCAAAGAAAGAAAAATGCAAATTCCTTTCATTATTATCATACAAACGACCCTTGAGCGAAAATCGATCCCCTCTACAAGGCTTCCAGACTGCTCAACGCCACTGCCACTACTCTGAGCGGTGTCGGTGTATACTCGCAGTCAATGGAATGTCCTATGCCAGGAATAATAATACATCGATACCGTTCAATTCCTCTACAAATTTATTATGGACGATATTTCTCTGGTACGCCCAAGCCCAACGTCAGGACACATTCCTAAGTACGAGTAATTTCGAAACTTTTCCGTTCGCTATAAAGTATGTGGAGCACGTCCCAACACCTTCACGTTTATTGCGTTTAGCGTTGAGGGCGAAAAACAAATAGCCAACCACCTCCTGTAGTAGTAATAGGTACATTGGGGCAATGAGCAGTAAAAAAAAATAAAACAAAAAAGGTTTTGTTTGTACAGCATCCTGTCGTGAGACAAACGACGACTTCAACGGTCCCATAATTGGAGGACATACAAAGTGAAGGGAAAGAATGGACCCTTGGAGCTGGCTGAGGAATGTCCGCTGTTTTTCATTAAGTTGAATACCTACGAATTCGAATGAATGAGGGTTGGCATTAATTGGCACGAGCTCGGTGTAGGAGCCCACTTGTAGGGGCTTGAACATTTTAGCCATCTCAGGGCTTTCTTTATTTTCTGAACAGAAAAAAGAAAATTAAATGCACAAAGGTGTCGCGCTGCAGGAGGTTCTTAAAAAAAAAAGATTGGCTTTTTGTAACGGGCTTGGAAAGAAAGGAAACCTTAAATTAAATTATTATGTTTACAGACAGAGTAAAAGCAGCAAACCGCAATGGTGGAACTCTGACCTTTCAGCTTTTCACAAAGAAAGCAGAAGATGTTCAACCGTGAAAAACTCTCCAGAGAGACAGCGGACTGGGATCTGTATAAGCAAAGTCTCAAGACCTAACCTTAAAAGGAGAAAGCACCAAAGTTTGTGGTCAGTTAAGACTTTTACTTTCAAAGACACCAACCATGTCAACGTTTATTCAAACGTCGGACGGAGTCTGGAGTCCGCTGAGGTGACCCTCAAACTCCACTTCCCTGGGAATAAGGATCCCATAAACACTGACTGCACAGACCAACCAATCGTATCATAGTACTGTTCCAGCTGGTCTCTTAACGAAATCTAAGCTGGATTGGGTTGTTAACAGCTTGAGCCCTTCAAATCTCAAGGCTGGCTGAACTACAGCAAGGTCTTGAGAAACTATCATCATGGCTGAGAGCTATTTTTAGCAGTTTTTTTAAATATAGCTTCACTCCAAAACTATGGAGGAAAGCTAAAGTGGTATTCATACCAAAGAGTACGAAAAAGCCACACACAGCTCACCAAAGTATTTCAGACCCTTCACCCTCTCCGCATTTCTTCTGAAAACAATGGGAAGCTGGTGGATCTACATATTAGGGAAGGCATCAGCTTCAAATCTGTATCACCTTCTCAACATGCTTATCGTAAGGGATACTCAAGAGAAGAGGGTGCTTTTAATAATGTTCAGTCCGAAGCAATAATCAATGCCCTAATCAAACTTAAAGTCACACAAAGTATAAAAGACTGGATTAAAAACATCGTATTCTGTAGATGTATTTTCTCCGAACTGGGACACTACAATATTATCAGGAGGGCACTCAGAGGAACCCCGCAAGGACGCGTACTCTCCCCACTCCTCTGGATACTGGTAGTGAACGAAATTCTTACGATACTTTCTCATAGCGGCTGCAAGCCAATAACCTATGCAGACGACTTCGCCTTAGTCGTAAAAGGGCAATTTCTTCATACCATTAGAGATATTATGGAAACTTCGCTAAATAAGCTTACAAAGTGGACAGGAAGAGTAGGTCTAGATGTTAACCCGTCGAAAACAAAGCTCGTACTGTTCACAAGAAGATATAAAACATCTCAAATAAGCCCCAAATGGGGACTGAAACCGAGATTGACGCACTGGATGTATTCTGCAGTTGTCAGACCAATCCTAACATATGCTATCCTCGTATAGTGGCCAGCAATGGATATAAAAGAAAATCTGAGAAAGATAGGCAGAATCCAAAGATCGGCGTGTTTATGCATCACGGGGGCACTTCGTTCCACACCTTCAACCGCCAGGGAAATTATGCTACAACTGCTTTCCATGGACATATACGGGAAATTGATAGCTACGACTTTGCAGGAGCTGTAGGGACGAGGAAGAAGAAGAAAGCGTACTACACTACTTAGGCACCTGTCCCGCCCTCGCAAAAACGAGGAAAAGCACGCTAGGAAGCTACTCATTAGGCAACCTAGAAGATATGTCAGACATAAAGATTCAGAACATAGCAAAATTAATGAAGAAAACAAACTCGTTATAACCGGTCATAAAGTGGACAATCTCTACAGAGAACACTTGGATACCAATCAGGTATTTCTAAGGTATCAGTTAGTCCCCAGGCCAATGAGGAATCGGTGTATAAATCACCGGTTAGTGAAAACACAATGGATCCAAATAGGTTCTAAATGATTCAAAACTAATTCAGATGTGACAATCACACCTGCCTACCTACCTACCTATGATTCCTGGATAGAACCAACCTTCAAATGATACGTTTACAGGTTATAGTGTATGAGGAATAAGGAGAAGAATGGAAGATTTTGTAGTGGTTTATAAATTCAGATGTATTTGGTTTTAATTCAATTCCGTCGGTGGAGCCCGGAATGGCATGGAGTTGTTTAGTTCTCTAACCGATAGTTGTAGATATTTATTTGTGTAAGTGTATACGAGGTCAAGATCACCCTGGTAGGTCGGTAGTTCTGTTGAGTATATTTAAAATAATTTCAACACATTGAAAATATTGCATGAATGCCGAACAAAACCAATACAAATTTTAAATTCTTGACTAGATTGACCTCAGTCGAGAGATTAATCAATTATAATCTGAAAAATTCGAGTCTTCCAAAGGATTTTTTTAATTATATCGGCTCTTTAAGACATATTTATGTTTAAGCATTGAGCTAAAAACTCGAACTATGTAAAAAGTACTGCATAACGGATCCTTAAGAAAATAAAAGCGCTAGTACGGACCGACGAACTATTAACTTCGTACGGACTGTGGTTTACGAAAATGACCATTGCGGACTTTGCGCCGATGAATTCCGACGATTCCTAATAAATTTGCGGAGTTAAACGAGTGCGTCCAAACGTACTCCTCCGCTTACAGTAAGATGCACTGGACACGTTTCTTCAGAGTTATGACAAAAGCCCTCTACTTCAGCTCACTTAACCCACCCTCAAATAGGAATCTATCAAACGAGGAGATTGACAATTTTCTAGAAGAATTGGACGCGACAATTAAACGAACTGTGGACATGACGATACCAAAGGACCCATAGACTGATAACCTTTATATATACCGCAACCCAACTACCGACGCACTGCACAGGCAAAAGAGTAGACTTCTCTCACGACTAAAACTTTTGTACAGACGGTTTACCAATACCCAAGATACGGAGATTAAGACACTGAAGTCTTTGTTAAAAAATATTCAAAAACTTATCAAGGAAAATTACAGAAAATCTGTTAATTTGTTTTGGAACAACAAAATTAGCGCGATTAAGTCCAACAATCCGAGTATGTTCACTCAAATTAATAAAATATTCCGAAGAAATAATCATAACGAACTACCGAATCTTAAAATCCCACGGACGACAGACAACGAACGTATACTATTGACAGCAGGCGTAGATCCGATAAACGCCGCTGATGATGAAAACTTTTTCGTGATTGAAGATCCACAGGAAAAGGTTGAGGTTATAGGAGCGACCTTTCAGGAAGTCCATAAAGCAAATGCTTGCACTGGCCCGAACCGTGACTTGGAAAATCGTATCCTTTTCCACAATTTCTACCTACGAAATGATATCCAACAATGGCGATCAGAGAACCGAGGTTTCACCGAGTTCAATGACGATAATCTGGCATATAATGCCGTCGCTGTTGATAGGGAGAATCCTCCGTTCATTTCCAAGATAGATCTTCAAACGATCTTCGAATCACTGAAAAAGAAAAAGTCTACAGGAAATAATGGGATACCCAATATTGTGCTTCGACATCTTCCCCTGGAAGCTATAAACGTTTTCACTATACTGTTTAACAATGCGTTGAATAATGCATATTATCCGGCGCTATGGAAAACAGCAATAGTACAGCCCATTCCCAAATCCGGCAAAGATAACTCCAATCCGGCAAATCTGCGGTCAATAAGTCTCCTTCCGACAATCAGTAAGGTATTCGAAAAAGTAGTCAATAGAGCCCTGACTAAGTGGGTAGAGGACAAAAATATAATCTCTGATAATCAATTCGGTTTCAGAGCGAGGCATGATTGCATACATGCCGCGTCTAAATTGGTATCAGATGTACAATGGAATAAATCTAAAAAACAGTGCACGGGTGCTTGTCTGGTTGACTTGGAAAAGGCCTTCGGTACCGTATGGTTAGAAGCGCTCTTTTATAAGTTAGACAGGCTTGGAGTAGTACATGCTTTATAACATGCTTACCAATAGAAAGTTTGTTGTGAAAAATTGCAATGTAACTTCTTTTGGTATTTTCGAATTATTAAGAGGTCTACAACAAGGTGCGGTTATTTCACCGATACTTTTCAGAAATTCACGACTGATCTTTTAGTGTTTCTTTCCCATGCAATAGCGTACGCAGAAAACTTGATTGCGAACAAATCGGGACCGAAGATTGAAGATATCAGATTGAACTTGCAGTGTGACATTGATAAGATTAAGTGTTATTGTGATGATTGCAAGTTGAAGATAAACTTCCAAAAATCGGAGACTATTCCTTTCAGGACTCCATTGTGTAAGGCTTCTTGGGATATTACGAAGAATTGGAGAAAATTCATAATCGTTGGACAACACCGGCAACCATTGGAGAACAGAAGTTTAGTCAGGTACCTAGGGATCTGGCTAGACCAATATCTATATTTTAACAAATATATAGATGAAGCTCTAGCCAGAGCCAAAGTGACTTTTGCCAGGACAAAGAGACTGTTTTAGAGCAGCCAACTCGATGCCAGGGTGAAAGTCATCTGCTACATGGCTCTTGTCAGGCCAATGATTACTTATGGGTGTCCCGTGTGGTTCAACGTGACAGCAAATTTGATGGAAAAGATTCGGGTTTTTGAAAGACAATGTCGCAATTAGGTCCTTTACAATGGAGCGAACAACCTGATCTCTGGTGCTTTTTACCCCAACTACCAACTAATCTACCACAGACGACTGTCCTAAGAACGAGACATCGCACAAAGTTCCGTTTCAGCAGGGCGGTATCAACCCGCATTAAGGCAGATTCGCAAAAGATCTCTGTTATTGATATCCTTCGAAGTCAGGTCTCCTTACGGGGAAAAGTTGGCCTCTATTTGTTTAGAAAAGCCTTGCCGACTTACATAGATTAAGTTTTTCTTAAGCTTAAGTAGGATAAGGCGGGGGAAATAAATACAATTATATAATATAGTACGTATATATGTGTATATATATAGTATATTTATTGTGTATATATTATCGTGAGTTTTAGGTGGGTTTAATCGGTTTATATATACACGTAGGCTTCTGTTAAATTTAACTTTAAATTTTAAAGTTATTTTAATATAGATTTATGTTTTATATCTTAAAAAAATCGTACATTCACTAAGTTTTTGTCGAAAATTTTCTTACTTTATAACTGTTATCTTTAAGGCATTTATTTAATAATACCTTAAAGTCGAAAGACATAAAATAAGTACAAGGTTTATTTTAGAGCGTCTGCACAGTGATCAGTAAACCAGTTAAGTTAAGTAAAAAAAGTAAAAACATGTATAAACTAGTTAAAGCATTTTTGTCTAGTGTCTAAGTAGTCCTTTGAAATAAATAAAAATGCTTTAAAAAAAAAGAAAATAAAAGCGGACAAGTGCGAAACAAACTCGAACAAATTTTTGTTTTTAATATTCTTCTTCTCTTAGCATTATTCTTGATGTAAAATTGAGTTGCGATATTTTTTGTGCTGTATTCGCAATTCAGCGAATATCTTATTTCGTATCATTCTATGTAACCTGCAAGTACCTGCTTATTGTGGTTCAGGAAATAGATTCCTTCAGCACCCTTATTATAGGGAATCCTAAAAACGATGAAAGCAATATAACTTTAATTTATCACACTTTTCTTTAGTTGTCAATGCAAACCGTTGACGTTCATCCATCCACCCAGTGTCATTCATACAGATGAAATAAATAAAACAAAATTAGGAGATGCGATACTTTCTAGATCTCATCCAACTCAAAGAACAGCCCTGTTTTGGCGCACAGTAAAATAGACTTGTTTGCTTTTTTAATTAACGACCTTGTTCGAATCACTAAAGTCCCATTGGCAGGTCCACAAACTACCTACAACCAGAGGCAATTATCCCAAATGAGATGCTGGCATTTAATATCGTGAGGAAAAGTTAATCGCATCGTATTTACGGACCCGTTGTTGCCCAATAAAACTTAAGGGTAATAATAGCACTACTCTTCCTGCTTGAATGTTACTTATAGTCTCCAATCCTAGAAATGCGGGGAAGTGAAAGTAGCTTGCAAACTACTAACAAGGTAAATAGATGACTTTACTAAATCTATCTATCTATCTATACATAGATAGATATGTATCTATGTATATACAAATATTTATGAAAACCAATTGCAAGACGCAAAAATTCGAAATGGCTCCACAGATTTGAATATGACATTTCCCTTGTTTTTTTTCCTTAAATAATGAGGTGGTTTAGGAAAAACGAATGTAAGAAAGCTTGAAATTGGTGGCCATGAAATTCATGTGGACATCCAAGGAACTGTTGGAGAAGCAATACTCTGATTTGTCTAGTCGTCCATTCTTCCCCGGTTCGGTTATTTACATGAACTCCGGTCCAGTTGTACCAATAGTGTGGGAAGGTTTGAATGTCGTCAAGATCGATCGCCAAATGTTGGGTGCCACAAACCCAGCTGACTCGCTGCCAGGAATCATTCGTAGCGATTTCTGTATCCAAGTTGAACGCAACATTCTTCACGATTCCGATGTTGATGAATATGCCAAAAAGGAAATTGCTCTCTGGTTCAACGAAAAGGAATTGGTTGGATGGACCCCTGCTACTGAGAACTGGGTGTAAGAACCCCATTCTTCATTGTTCGGTGATCTTCGTCGTCCTTTGAATATTCAATGATAAATATAACTAAATGCTCAAAATATTGAAATTTAAAACTCAAGCTTATTTGGCAAATTTTGTGGACAATAGCTTTGGATTGTAAAATGGTCTTGTTACAGTAGAATTTAAAAAAAAGAAAACTTAGACAAAGCCCCTTAAAACGATATCTGAATGCGTGTTCAGAAAATTGATAAATGAAAACTTTTAAATTAAAACAATTTTTGCCAAAATAGTTGACTTGAGTTGTGAACTAAGTTTTGCCAAATTTTGTAATTTAAATTGAGAGGACGCATATTATTATTTGTATAATAATATAATAATAATAATTTTTCAAGTATTAATTCATTTCCATTTAAAAGTCCTTGAGTTTTTGACTTATGTGAAAAGTAAACTCGAAAAAGTAAAAGCCTTGAATCACTGTCAATTAAAAAGTAGTATACGTAGTAGTATTATATGATATATGAAATTGTTACAAAAAAGAAGTCTTTATGAGAAGGGAGGGAATGAATATTAGCAAGCTCAGGTTCAATGGTATTTCACCTTTAAATATTTAAATGTTACAAAAGCACAAACTCATTCCAAAACATTTGTTGCGGAAAAAAAATTAACAAAGTTCTCAAATGCCGGAAACACAATTATAATGTTGAACTAATTTCCACTGGTTACACTTGATGTTGGCTTTTGTAATGTTTATTCACTAAGTGTATAATGATTCAGCGGAAACGACAAGCCGCACACTACTTCAGTTAGTATTGCGGATATATCCGATTGTGTAGGTTTGACCCTCACACTTTATGTGGTGCACGCATAATGTGAAATGAACTCAACTGCAGAAAAGGTCATGGCTTTTAAAGTTAATAATGGAGCATAGCTGGGAAATTTATAACAATTTACATTTTTCAGCTGAACTGTGTTTTTCTATAAATAAATTGGGCATGTGCTTGGTTTGGATGATGATTTCACATCACGAAAGAAGATGTGATGCCATGTGACCTCTACAACCTAGTGCTTTAACAATTATCGCGATGCGCAGTTTTCAGCATTGAAGACAATTTCTTCTTAAGGTCGCCGTGCGAGGATATTGACATTATCGCTCGCTCTAGCCTACTATAATTAAAGTTCTCAGTGTCAGATAGAAATTGTCTTCAGTTATTGATGATCAAACAAATTGCGACAAGCAAAAGATGCGTCGAACAGTAGCTGGGACAAAACATCATAGATATTATTGAGACAGTAAACGAGTGTCAATCTTAGGAAAATATCAACTCCATAGAGGAAAGAATGGCGGAGTTCTGACTAAGACTCATCCTCGACAATAATATTGTGGTATACATAAATAAATAGAAGCAAAACTTGTTACTTCAAGTACTAAAATTATACTCATTGCTATCATATGCTCTTGCTATGCTGTGACTGTAGGATGATACTACACAAATACTACGCTATGCCACATAAAATACTGGGAAATAAGCGAATGCAAATAAGTCGATAGCAAATGTACTATCTCCGTTAACTAATTACAATAAATACAATAATTATAAAATGCTCCTCCTTAAAAAAAACCCACCTGGACACATTTTTCTCTGAATGACAACGTGTAGATTTTTCTACCCCCCAATGCGGTAATATGCTTTTTTGCAAGAAGTGATTCATTCAGTTTTTATTCCCCTAATGCTTGCGCATCCATGTCCAGCAGCTAAGATCTTGAAGAATGGAGCAAAATTTTGCGTAAACGTAAAGTGCGAACGTGTATGTGCTATTATCAATGAGAAAACTGGGCTCACGAAACTGCGGAATTTTTTTTGTCTATATCCACAGTTCTTTGACATCACAGCATTGAAAGTCAATTGGCGATTCTTCGAATATTGGGTTTTTGTCAAATTTTTAAACGAAAAAGCGCTTTTGGTGTCAAAAACTCATAGTTGTATGACTCAAAATCAGCAGATGGCCACCGTATATATTTTTCTTAAAAAAAGCATAGCGGCAAGCGTTGGAAATATTTCAAAAATTGCAACTAAATATCGTCCCGAAGTAATTAAAGTCACAGAAAGTATGTTCATATGTATATTTATTTCATACAATAATTACAATTTTAAAGGTCTGCTACCGAACAATTTATAATAGAGAGATACAATAAGAAAGCATATCTTTCAACTGAAAAAAGTTAAGACAATAAGCAAAAGAAAACAATAGGTGTAGACGGAAAGTACGAGTAAAACCCTCAATTTAGAAAAAAATATTACAACAATATTATATTAAGTTTCATAGATAAGAAAACAAAAAAAAATAATATAAAACAAAAAAAAGCCTAAATAAATAATTGAATACATAAATAAATAAATCAATAAATAAATGAGTAAATAAATAAATTACTAAATAGATAGAAAAATAAATAAATAAGTGAGTAAGAACAATTAAATCAATAAATAAATTAGCAAATAAGGATATGTGTATGCACAAAGATAAAAATAATACAGAATATATGTACGTCTGTGTTACACGATACTTTCAACAAAACAAAAAAAACAACATACTAAGTTATAAATATATGCGTCAATAGTTAACTACAAAATGTTGGTTAATTAGGGGGCTTTCGGAGTTCAATTCAACATTGGCTATCTTATGCAACTCTGTCGTGAAATAATGCCAAGGGAGATTTAGCATCATTTTTATTTTATTCTTATTTTTTACACTTATTTTTCGTTACTTGTAACTTCTTCATATAACATTACGCACAATTACACCATAGTGGACAACCATCCAAAAGAATTGCTTGATATATTATTTTAAAGAACATCAGTTTATTTTCAACTGCTAATTCAGCGATTTTGTCTTAATGAAAGGGTACATATAGTATATTTAACAGCAACATTATATTTTTTTGATTGATTCTGATTTTGCGGAAGAAAGCAAGTTTTTCTTTTCCTAGTGAAAAAGATAGCTTGGATTTTTTCCGCATTTGATTTTATCTTCCATTTTTGAAATAATTTTAATTTGATTTTTACTTATGCTACTTAGCAAGCTTATTGGTCTTTAGCCGTCAGGGATATTAGGAGGTTTTCCCGCCTTGAGAAGTGGTATTATCTTAGCTTCTCTCCAAGCAGCGGGGAAATATTGCAAAATTTAAGCAAGTATTCATAAAAGAAATATATTTAATTGGGTAATTTTTTTAAATATATATTCAAAATTTTATCAGGACCACCTGCTTTATTTAAACGTAAGTTTTTAATAAGCCGTTTAATATCAGTTGCAGTTACAAACTCGTTAGGTGGCGTTACAGCACCTGTAGCATTGAACGTTTGTATTATTGTCACCTAAGGACACTTTACAACAGAATTAAAAACAAGTTCACGATATCTTTGCAAAATTCTTCTTTGTTTGTTTCTCAGACTAATGAGGTACAAGATATGGGCTGTCATTTTCAAAAATGGATATTTGTTGGGAACTTTTGGAACACTTTTCTCTACAGAACTAAGAATATGTTCAGAGAATAATTCAATAATAACATCAATATCTTGATTCTTTGTTATATCATCCACATTCATGGGAAGGCCTTAAAGCCTTCTTTTCATTTCCATTTAAAAAGGAGCCCAGTTAGCCTGTTTGAGGTCTTGAAAATAATCCACTTTCTTAACAGCCGAATAAAAAAGACGACAGATCACTGGGTTATGGTCAGACGGGGGCGCTTTGACAGACTAAGGCTGAAATATCAGCCAAGTGTACTTGTTATGAACAAGTCAATAACAGAAAGTGATTGCTCTTAAATTCAATGCATCAATTAAGGAAACCCGTCATTATTGCGAGCACCCCATGCGAAGGAGGACCTTAATCCTTTTTGCATTAATATATCAAACAACTACGACAACATGTTGTGTGGCATAAGTCGAAAATGGGACAGTTAAACATGCTTAGAAGTTACATTTAAGTACGTGTGTTTCATGAGTTACGGACCATTAGCCTATAATGGATTAATGACACACGTTCCTAAGCAGGAATGGAAAAAATAAATTTCTCCCGGATAAGCAATATTTATTCTGTGTTGTTTTAATGGAACCGTTCTTATATAACCTTGAAGTAATGCAATATTGCTTTACAAATCTGTGTGAGGCTTTTAAATTGTTTGTTTTATACCATTAATAAATAATATCAAAGAAGAGGGATAAATTCTGAACGTTCCTTATCATCAATCGTCATCAATATACATATGTATATACCTGTCAGAAGCAAATGCCGACAACGCCTCAAAATTCATTGACTCAGGGACGGATATTTTTTACGAAGCTGCCGGCACCGACACATAGCCCGATTTAAATTCCCTTTGATGTTTTCAAACTAAATGTGAATCTGAATTCAGAACGTAAAAATGTCCAACAATTAGAGTCCTAAAATCCCAACAACCATGGATAGTACAGATGATGACGGAGAATAAGAAAACAATGGAAAAACTTACAGGACAGCAACTTCTTAACAAAACACATCCAGCGCTATACCAAATTCTCGGGCTTTTGATGGACAAATAGAAATAGTACACCTTTCAGTTCCACCAACACTTTTCTGGGCATTTTATCGAAGACGACAATTTGAAAAGTCACAGGTTCTTTCCTCATGCGGTTCTGTCATCACCGAGTTACTTACGAAATTGATCAGATCCGAAGTTATATGGGGACCTCCACAGAAGAAGGCTTTTAAGCTGATTTAAAACAAATTTACGAATGTTTCTCGGTTGGTTCATTTCACTGAACTGTACCCGTAACTCTGGCCACAGACGTTTCTTTGTATGGTATACGGTCGGACTTCGGAGGCTTAGTCATAGGGTTCCTTTGGCACTCATTGTATATGGAACCCTAAAAACATATTTTGTCAAACATTTTCAAAATATTGCGTTCGAAAAATGTTGTTCAAAAACTTAAGTGTCATTTTCGGGCGCAATTCTTGAAATTTAAAAGAGCTACGATGTTTTTTGTACTAAGAAGTAAAATGTCGTTCAAAGGTGCATACAAATCGATGTTATTATGAATAAGACGTGCATTTCGTTCGTGATAGCAGTCCGAAACGAACCGAAGTGCAAAGAAACGGGAAAAATCAGTTCGGAGTGCAAATTTAATATTTTGTGTCTGTCACGTCTCAATTTGACAACACGTGAATGATTAAATCTTGCCCAAAAAACTGTGGCATAGTATTTAAAAAATATCGTGAGACCGGAACTACCAGCAGAAAGAAAGGCTCAGGGAGGCTAAAAAAGACGACCCCGATGTCAAATGGTTTTTGGTGCTCCAAAATCATCGGTTCAAGACTTCGGTAAATCTTAAAAACAATCTCTGTCGAGCTACAGGAGAAACAATTCCTTTAAGCATAGTTAGGAAAAGGCTCGTGAAAGCTGGACTTAGAGCAATCAAGGCAGAACTGAAGCCAATAAGAGTCAGAGAAAAAACGATTGCTCTGGGCTCAGGTGCATCCTAATTGGACTCAAGATATGTGGAACTGTGTGATCATTTTCGACGAATCAAAGTTTAAACTGCGTGATGGAGATGGGAGGAGTCTTGCGCGAAGGAACCAAAGGAAAGACATAGCTCTGAGTGCATTTTACGGATGCCTCCCAAAACTAAGGGTGTGATAATCTGGGGATTCTTCTCTGGATATGAAAGAGGTAGCGTGGTCTTCTAAGAATCGAAAGTCATAGCAACAGTTTATCTACGGGTTCTGAAAAATTAATATGATCTGTCTGCGCTGGATCTTTTTGGTGACACTTGCAGATTTTTTTTTCAACAGGACAAGGCTTCTTGTCACACAGCCAAATTTGTAAGTATTAACTACTTTTTTTCAAATATTTCCCTTTCCTTTCCTACGCCTTGTTGCTGTGGTCGGTGGTCGGAAGCAGATTGGCTCCATCATGCTGCTGTTGATCCTCAGTCCCTATTTCAGGTTATAGTCCCAGAGCTTCGCTAGGTGTTGTTGTACCCTTGCGGCTGCTGTTTCCGGGGCTGATGACGTAGCGTATGTAATGGAATCATCTGCGTAGAGGAATGTTTCCGTTCGTGCGTCGTTGGCTGGCTGGTCCGCTGTCACGATGTTGGAAGTGCCTATGCCTCGCTTTTGTGTAGCTGTAATAAAAGCAATTGAAGGTCCACAAAGAACTAATTAGAAAGAAGATGTGAGAAGCAATAAAAGAACAAAAACATTGCACCAATGAAGTATTTTTCTTTAATCCTTTTTCAGTCTCAAAACTTCATCTAAACAAACGAAGTCGCGGGCGACCACTTGTCTTAAATAAAACACCAAAAGTTAAGTATTCAGCTAGCTTCTGGCTTCAAGGACTAGTGTTATGGAACATCCGGTGCAACAAAGAAAAAAAATAATAATTTCATCGGAAAACAAAACTGAAAGAATAAAAATACGAACCACATTATGTTTTGACCCAATATCAGCGGATACACACCCAGACGCAGTGTCAGCTAATTTTGATTAGCAAATCGAAGAAAAACTCATTCAGCAACTTAGCAAACAAAAAGGTGAAATTGGGGGAAAGGAAAACAATATCCACAGGTAGAGTCGAGTTATCAATCAAGAAGATCAGACGTTGTAGTGCCGTGTACTTTCATTCGTTTTCGTCTTGTTTAAAATTATATTATATTCTTGTTAAAAAATTAAACAGTATTTTCTTTTGTTGTCTTGTTCCATTTTATTTCGTCTTGTTTTTAAATATTCCTTTTTAAGTTGGACTTTAAAATTCAATAAATCATTTTTACTATACTTTAATAATTGTTAAAAAATTGTTTTAATCAATGAACATTCGAGTTGCTGTGTTTTAAAACAAAAAGACATTGGTCTTGCTGTGATTTTTCGGCGTTCCTCAACAAATTTGCATCCATCGGTCGTTCCCAATTGTCTAAAGGAAATACCAGGCCTCCTAACCCAAAGAATAAGACCCTGGCCTGACGACGAGGGACTCTTGTATCAACAACATATATTTTTTACTGTGTATAGCCATTCAGACATAACACTGGATGGCTTAATTACATTTACTTTAGGCAGCTCCTTATTGGTTATAGTTCATAGGTACTCAAACCAACCAACAAAGAAACAGCCTTGGAAGTGGACCTGTTTATCCCTTGCAATCTTAACATTTCGAGCCCCCCACGAAGCAAAACATTTAAGGATAACGAGGAGATACTTCGTTTGTCTTACAAAAAACTGTTTGAACAAACTTTCATCAAAACATTAGAAGCTTAAGAGAGAACTTTTAATCTTAGAAGATTTAAATATCAACATTTTAGAGACCATAAAGGTTGTGTCTTCTTATTTGGATTTAGTAGCTTCTCATAAGTTGATCTCTTTTATAAATGAAAAAACCACAACTAAATCGGGCAAGTGTATAGATCTGTTTTTCTATTTCTTCTCCTAGTTTGTGTGAGAAATGTTTTTCGAATTGGAGATCGCAGATCATTGTGTGACGGGTTTGATGGTGGATACGACGACATATAATGTTCTAAATGAGTCTAGTTCCCCTAACTTTATAAATAAAATTGATTTCCGTAAGCTTAAAACTAATTTGTCATTTGAATTTTGTATTTGCTGAAAGTGATGTTACAAAATCGTACCATATTTTTATTAAGGCTCTATGTAGACATATTTCCAGCTGTATCTTCACACTAAAACCAACGAAATCGAAAAAACGGCTAAAGCCATGGATATCCACTAAATTGTTTAATAAAATCAAGATTAAAAACAAACTAAGAACAAAGTGTAGTAAAATGTGTGTAGAAATAAAAATCGAAACTGTGCCGAGAAAGTTACTAAAGTAATAGATTCAACTCAGTTAAAGGTAACATAAGAGGTGAATGGCAGTTAGTCAATAATATTCTTAATAAAACATCAGCCGTGAAGAGACCTTGTGTTGTCGTGTCTAACGATTGTGAGATTTCTGATAAGCTTGGAATTGCTAAGGCTTTCAACAATTATTTTTCTACGGTTTCTGGGAACATTCAACCGATTCCCATTCATCAAAACTGTACCGTTTGTAATCCTCTGTGTTTTCCTGTTGATCCGGTGCAGAGACTCTGTTTTTCATTTGAGCCAATTACTGGATTAGAACTCTTAAAAACAGTTGGCACTTTGAAGAATCCTTATTCTTCTGGGTTTGATGGCTTATCTAATCGAGTGGTGAAAAATATTACATGTTTTTTAGTTGATGTATTGGCACATATCTTCAATTACAGCATTTTTTCTGGAGTAGTTCCTGATAAACTGAAATGTTCCAACATTCTGCCTCTTTATAAGAAAGGTCCAGTGAATGAATTAGGTATTTATATGCCTATCTCACTTTTACATTCAATCAGCAAGATATTTAAGAGAGTAAAAGGATGGTGAGCTTTTGAACAAGACACATATTTTCAGTCCTGTACAATTCGGTTTTCAGAAAGGTAGATCAACAGAGGATGTTCTTCTACAGATCTGACAATCTGGATAAAAAGAAGTGTAAAGCTGGATTATTTGTTGACATAACAAAAGCATTTGACACGGTTAATCATGACATACTGCTTATGAAATTGAAAAACGCTGGCTTTCGGGGGTTTATTTGCAAGTGGTTTAAGTCCTACCTGGGGAATAGATCACAAAAAGTAAACATTGATGGCATAAGAAGCGATGTTAAGTTTCTCAACATTGGAGTACCTCAAGGTTCAGTTTTGGGACCAATACTCTTCTTAATTTACATCAATTCCGTTTTCAGTTTACTGGTCGAAGGATTACTTGTACTTTTTATAGTTGTCTCAGCTGTAGCTAAAATTGTTTTCAAATTGAATATGTTAAGGAATTAAAGTATCTGAGACTTGTCATTGACTCGAGGATGAGCTTTGAAAGCCGTACGAGTAATTAAACAAACTATTTTCGTTGTTTACTCAGGAACTTTTATTTTCTCTACACAACTATTGTTAAAGATTTATTTAAGAATCTTACATTCTAGATTGAAATATGGTATCACCTGTTGGGGAGGAGTTTATTGGAATAAAATTCAGCCACTATTGTCGCTTCAAAAACACATTATAAAAAGAATTTGCCGTTAGCTGCGTTCACATCCTAGTTTTCCATTATTCAAAGATTTGAAGATTCTTCCCAGTTCGACACGTGTACTGCTATAAAGTGCTGAAAATTTTCTATATGCGGTCAGTTTAGACTGATTTTACGTGGCAATTCCTTAAATCGAGTATCTATACCCACTTTTCATGTCGTTTATTTAACTTACTTCCTCATTCCATCAGAGCACTCACACATTATTATGCGTTTATAAATCAAGTCAAAAATTGGCTTTTTTGCCATGATACTAGAGGCGTTGAAGCTCCCTTCTACGTTTTACTTTGTTTTGTCTCTTTTTTATTTTTTTACTTTTCTGTTGCACATTTTTAATGAACTTGAATTTGAAAAGAAGTAACTCAGTTTTTAAGGGTCACCCCATCCATTTCTTTGTTTAATTTGAGAATTAGTTTATATAAACTTGAAGTGGCATTACCTCTATTTTTCATATAAAAAAAATATAAATGTCAATATTATTTCTTTGTGGCGACCATCTCACGCGTAAGAAAATAATTAATATGTAAATATTGTAATAGAATAAATAATCAATATAATATATAATGAATGATAAACAAAATTCAGTATTTTATTTTTGATTTCTAAAAAGAAATTTGTGCCCATGTTCTCGTATGTGTGGTTCCGATCCGAAGCCGATGTCCACAAGTTCCAAATATGAAAAGCTTATGCAATAAGTTTTGATATGTGCCGCAAATAGTATTTCCTAATTTAATTTCTTACCCTTCAGCCATCTTCCTGGTCTTCCTGGAATGTTGTGGCTAAGTGCACACATACATATAACTTGAGCCTCAAATTAATAAATATTAAACGAACTTAGGCTTACGAAAATTTATACGAGTAACTAGTTCGGTATAGTCAAAGTCTATGTCGAAAACTAACATTGTTTTTCTTTTCAGAATGACTTTCATAATTGAAATTTGTTATCGTGGAAAGCTGACACAACTCCATTTGGCTAAATCACCTTCCGTCCGGAAGGTGTGTTAACAAGCCCTCTGCGCTGTTGTCATGTGTCCACCCCTATTGCGATAACTTCATCATAATTGATGATTGCCATTTTTCACAAAACTACTGATGATACAATATGTTGCGACGTTGAAATAAAAACGTGTGCGAAGGATGTGCTTATTCAGATACAAATGAGTGAACCCAACGGGCTTTTAATAAATATTACGCAGGACAGTGAGGTAAGTAGATAGTTCATGTTCAAGTTGCACACCCTGGGTGGAATGGAATAGGATATTCTTTGGGAAAATTAATGACAGCGAACAAATCAAATGAACTTACGATCTTTTGGGCTTTGTTAAGGCTTGACATAATTTGTTAACTACGCATCACTCATTGCAAGACTCATGCGTACAGGACTTGCTTGTGTATTGTGCCATGAATATGACTCTTCCTCGAATTTAGGGCTCGCAGGCATACGACGCAAAGAATCAAAATGTGGACGTCATGCCAAAGGTTTGTGGGTTGGGCATGTTCTACAACGTATCGAATTGTGTTATGACCAGTGGCACATACTTGCAGGAGACCAAATTACAAGTGCTGGTGGTTGTTCACAAGCTTTTACTAATGTTAATCATATTGGTGGTCGTTTCTGTGTCAGTTTTATTTGTTTTTAATACGGAAAGTTTCCAAAATTGAACAATTTTTTATTTATAGAAATGTACCAAACAGAAAAGGCAACGCTGCCGATACTCACTTAAATGATACAAGACCTTAAGGGCCTGCCGCAAGTCACAATCTTTTGTATTTGGCTTTCGACTCCTTCCAAAAAACAATTATGATTTATCCGCAACTAAAACTGAGCGTGGAAATGTACAGGGATTTGATTAAGAACTAAAAATAGATCAAATGTGTAGGAATAATCGTCTCTCACAAACTTATTGTTTTTCGAATTCACAACAAAATATTCATAAAAAAATTCACTGAAAATAAATGCACAGAAAGGGTTCCGCTCAACCATACCACAAACAACATATTTTTTTTAATTACAATTTCTCATAGCTTACTGCTTGACGTAACACGGAGTTGCGATACTGAACACTTTTCTTGCTTTATTTTTAACTTGATAATATTTTTTATAATTTTTTTGTTAAGACCAACCTTTTTCGTTACAGAAGATACAATCCTGTGACAGACAGACGAACAAGCGGTCGAACGGAATCCTAAATAATGACATTAACCTTTGTTGTGAAGAAAATGGAAGCAGATCAAAGACATAATAACTTAAATTGAATAGCCATTTGCTAAGAACATAATATGTATGGCTGTTTTAACAGAAAATGGTTACAAAATCAACATTGAAGAGGATTTAGCACGATTTGCGAACATGGAAACATAAGAGGGGTAAAAAACGTAGGCCTTTAAAACTGTTTTTTTTTTATAAATAAAATTGATTTAATGATTTATAATTATAAGGACCAACGCAACTTGGGATACCTTTCTGTAACCGAAGAACATTGCGCTTGTAAGTAATGGCGTTTTCAATTAAGTTGTTTTAATTTGATCTCTCCAATTCAAGCTATAGTCAACTTATACCCCAATATATTAAAAGTGATCCAAAGTTTCAATTCGCCTTATACATAAATTTGATTAAGGCGAATAACGAAGAACATAACATTTCTGTTTTTTTGTTTTTCGGTTGTAAATAATTATTATAAAATAAATTAATCACTTTAGTTTTAAGGAAAGTTTAAAGTTTAATTTCATATTTCAAATTGGAATGCTTAATGCTTAATGATTAACAAAAACAATATACAGGTAAAATGATTTGATAACAATCAGAAGCATGAGAACAGTAATTAAAAACATTCAAGACGTTATTTTCTATTTTGAAAGACATAATTTTGAATTTGTGTCTTACCCCGTTTATCCCGTAAAGCACAAATTTTTCAAGGAAATTCTATGCCGTTTTCAAAGGCAGTTAATACTCCATATAAATTAAAGCAAAAGGTTAAATTTATGTAAATTAAAAAAATCACATATAAAGAACTGAACCCTGCGGAACACATTTTTTGAATACACAATTCAATGCATTTCCTATTGACATATAGTACGATTTTTTTCCCTAGCTCTAAGATGAGAATAAATCGTTCTGTAAATTACTGTCTTTAGCAGATGATACTTTATATCAACTAAAGGGCTGACTACTTTCACCAGTTTAAAGAAACTTAGCACCTGAACATCAACGTTATTAAAGATCATATAGATCAACTCGCAGAATCATTAAGAACGGGATCGGTAAACTAAAGGAAAAGTTTACGATAGCCACGAAAATTATTTTTATTTCAATATTAATTCTCATTTATTAAGCTAAATATTGTTTAAACGAGATAAAAACAAGTTTGGGAAGCCGGTATTTCATTTAAAATAATATTTAAATATTCCTGAATCGAATATAAGCACCTTGGACAATTATGAAGACATAACAAAAAATCACAGCGCAATACTGCCTGGGTACCAAAAATAGTATTTGGCCACCGTTTTTCTTAATAGTTTCGATTTCAGTATTTGAAAAGCAAGTTTTCGAAGCTGGCATTTTATTTGCACAAACTTGTATCGAAATTTTAAGCTTTTTCGAAAAAAATCACATTTATATTGCTATGAAATATTTTAGTTTGTGATTCAAACTGAACACAAATTCATTAAAAAATTAGAAGAAAACTGCTATATGCAAAAAAAAACGAAAAAATATTTTTCAGTCTAGAAATCGAATACGTATCACTTCCTTGAAACTTTGTTCCTATCAGATAAGCATTGTTTTATTAAACATTATGCTGTTTGGATATAAAATTAAGCATTTGGGTACTCATACCTTTTTTGTCTAGTTAAATATTTAGAAGAAAATTTTGGAATACACATGTTGTAGTTGAATATTGAAAAGAAAAAATTAGAATAAATAATGATCTAAGTAAAAATTTTTCTTTTTATTTTAAGTTTCGATGTCAAACGCCATTAATTTAGAAAAAAATTATTTAACCGAGCTAATGGCACGTTTTTGAAGCCAGCATTACATTAGATTACGTCCGAATCATTCAATTCAATATTCAATTCGATTCAATTCTTTCTGGAACCCGATTCTATGTAGATGTCTTCCTGAATCTATATACTTCTACTTCTCATCAAGGTTTTTAGCACGCTGTGTATTTCCAGTCATTTGCAATAAACTCTGCAATACTGATTCTAAGGGAATTGTGAAAAGAGAGCAATTCACTTAAGACAAACCGAAAATCAACTCTGTCTCATGCTAAAATGGGGTTTGAAATTCGCAGGAAATAATTCTTCATACTAGCTGGGATTTCTGATTGATTGGCCGCTCATACTTACAACCCAAAAAATGCATTGTTTCGCAAAATGCATGATTTGCTTTGTAATTCGTTTAGAACATATAACCCAATTTGACTTGCGAATGTGGCACATGTGCACAGAATTTAATTCACATAAAATTTCATGTACTGTGTCGCCCATTTTAGTCTCTTTATCTTAAACAAACTTAATTCGTAAACAAATTGGAAGAAAATATCGAGAGTAAAATTCCAATAATAACATACAAAAATGTCATTTGCATTTGCAGACAGTTTCACATTCAGCATTTAGGGTTCTGACTAAATTTTTTGTCTCTTAGATTCTGAACGTGTTTTCGTAAGGTTCGGTGAATAATTGAAATGAACGGTTTTTTATTTTAAAAATTATTGACAGTGACAGTGAACTCGAATATTATTTCCCATGAATTAGTTTCTTAAGAAATAGCAAGCTTTAGTCCAATGGCCTCGTTAAGCACATTTTGTATAAAATGTTTAATAGAAAAAGATTTTTTTCAAACTAATATATGAGGAGTTAAATCAACAAATAATTCACTTGTCAGATGTTTTATTTAAAGTGGAACTATAATTGCTGATATATGTATTCAATGGCTAAGATACATCCTTCAATGCTGTGGATGTTTTTGAAGTTTATCACAATACTGCCTGTCATTTGTAGCACAAGTGGAGGGAATACTTTTCTTTGCTGGCATTATCAATGGCTGGGGCAGAAATAGTCTCTAAAACTCGAATTACGAGTAGTTTGTACTGCCTGCAGCAGGTTCTAATTTTAGTGATTAATTTAATATATCGTTCATTTCCTTGAAAGCTATTACAACTTGAAAAATTAGTTTGGGTGCGAGTAGACCTGCCCATACCATTAACTTCCCATCTCATGATGAAAAAAAAACATTAAGGTGCTATAAATTCATTTGCTTCCAAGATCAACTTTAAGATACTCACTTTTAAAGCTTCCCCGTAAGTTTGTATTTTCTTTCTCAACTTTGAATGATATAAAATACGATTCGCGTATAAAGTATAGATTAAAGAAGCAAGAAATATTTTTAAATCTGTGAAAGATTAGCGATATAAAGAATATATTGGTTAAATTGAATTAAAACATATCAAACCAATTAAGGGGGTATTCTAGTCTAGAGGCATGAATAACATGTAATTTTTGAAGTGTCATAAAAAAAGGCAATTAATATTTTTTGTATCCATTTTTCAGAAGTTATTTATTAACATTACAAGAATACAGAAAAAAATTAAAAAAATAAAAAAGTTGAAAATTTAAAAAAATTAGCAGTTGAGGAAGTGGGGATCTAAAAAAATTAGCGCGTAACCATACCCACGATTTCAACCCTCCTAACAATCTGAAACCAAAAACCGCTTTTCTCTCTTCATATCGAGCAGTTTGGCCTCCTTTGGTGCGTTGGATGCTCGTATCTCGGAGCGGTCAATCCGAGCGTTGTCTCGTTTCGCAGCAAGTGAATGAGCTTCCGGGTCAATTTTCATTCCCATAAGCTCCATCATTTTTTTAATAGGAATGAAGCCTTCATTAAAAATAGAACTATTTTTATTTCTCACAGCAAGTATGTACGTCCACGTGGTTTGAAGGTTAGAATTAAACTGTTAGCAGGTGGACGTAAGTGAACACTAAATATAAAAGATTCAATTCATCTCGTGTTCTTGTATTACAATAAATACAAAGGCCAAAAGGTTTTACTCAGAAATATGGATTCAGGAAGACGGAGAATCCCTAATGTCTTTTGTTCGATTAGTTCCGGCCGAACCAGTTTGGATGCCGGGTCAGCAATAATTGAGTTTTGAAAAATCCTCTTGTAGATACATATATTCTTGAAAAGTTAAACTTTGAAAATATGAAATCGATTTTTTTTTATTTCTAGATTAGAATACCCTCTTAATCAAAAGTATAAATATAAAGATTAAAACTAAATTAAAACAAAATCATGATGAGATATTAGGTATGAGATTGAGATTATAATAATTAAGTTGAATCATAAGGAAAGGTATCTAGTTCAGTTAAAATTCTATAAAATTAAAATCACAATAATTACGTGAAATGGGGATAGGTTGGAGAATGGTTAGCTGTTATGAAGGTAAAGTTGCGTATTAAACATAAATTTTTATTCAACATTTCGGTAATTACTTACTTACGAATGTAACAATTTGGACAGAATCGTTTTTGATTTAGTAACATTTATCTAATGTTGTGCACAAGATTGAAAAGTCTGTGAGCTCTTTGTAAGAAGTTTCGTCTTGGTTGTTAGAAATTACTTTGGCTTGTAAAAGTGTTTTGGAGAAAGTTTGAGTTCTATCTTGTCGAGCTTCATTTTGAGGCTGGCTGGATGTCCATGGATTACATTACACGACACAAATAAAGCATCTCCTGCTGTTTAAAACAAAAATATAGGACCAACGACACAAAATCTTAGCCAGTCTGTTTATTGGGATTCATATTTCAAAAGTTTGAGGACAAGTTACATGGTGACACAAACTTAATTTTGAGCATGATCAAAAGCTCTTTCGCCAACCATAACTGGAACAATATTACTTTTTTGGGAATTAAAATTTGTCTGATTCCTGATTCCTCAGAAAACTTTTTATTAAAACTTTTGCTGAGTTATCATTGAAACACCACTTACAAATAATTACTACTACTAATGCTATTATATGGAAAAAAAGTCGTTTTGAAATGAGCAAAGGGAAGTTTGGGACCAGACTTTGCTTTATTTTTGTTTGCCGAATTTAAATTTTTTCGATATAGACATTGTGAGAGGCCGCTCGTCTTAACTTCATGTTTTATCGGAATTATTTCTAATCAATCAAATTTGTTAGATAGGTTTTCTTTGGAAGTTATGAACCATTACTTTATGTCCTTTTTGAAAGGGCTCAATAGAACATAATCACATTCATTCCAGTTTTCTTTGCAGATTTTGATAGTTGTTTCCAGGCCAATTTCGAGAGATTTTTTTTATCCATACCTCTAGGATTGAGTTCATGATAACAAACCACAATAGGGGAAAACAAAGTAAATCTTATGTTATGTTCTTCCATGCAATATACGAGTAATGCAGTTTTAGCCATGTGTTTTAACTTTGTCATTTAGCTTTCTCTCGATGCTTTTGCTTTAAGTTCAATTGCCTCATGTAAGTTGGGCCATGAGCTGCTTTTTGCTTATACATATATGTATATTATAACTATAAAAAAGCATCAAGCTACAGCCGAGCAGGTTTTGAACAAAAAAACTGGTGGCTCCATAATTTTCTAAGGATGTTTTCATGTGTCAGTGTTGCAGACGTCATTTTGAGTCATGAAAAATGGGAAAGACTTACAGAATTCACATTTCCGAAACAATTTTCCAAGATCTGCCGTGGAAATTTGGATTAGGAAAAAGAGAAAGGGGCACATCATATAGTTAGTAACTTACTTAGTTTAGTCAATTGGCTTAATAAACATAATATTGAAGAAACTTTTGGCATTAAAACTGAACAACAAAAAAAATTGTAGATCAGCTTAATTTTTTTGGCATCAAAGCAATTTAATTTCTTATTTCGGAAATAAGGTGGGAGTCGTTATTTGTCACTTGGAGGATAGCAAAAGTTTCTGCAGTAAAATTTATGCGTAATCAGGAAGATTTTCAATACCTAGGATATAGCCGTTTTCTGATGTGACAGCAAAGGAAGAATTGTTTTCCGAGTTAGATCCGTCAGTCAATTTCTTAATTCCGATGAGATGGCCGAGAATAGTGAACAGTATATGGTTTCGTTAGTTTTTGTTTTGCTAGAATCATTTCAAAAGCAACGAGTCTTATAAACCATGGAGGTACGGATAGTTCTGTCTTTCTTATAGGCAGATTCATCTGCCGGGCATTCTCAAGGATGTAATCTTTTTTTGCATTTGTGTTTAATGGATTGATGGATGTCCTTATCAATGACCGAGCTTTTTGAAAAGACCAATTTTGCAACAAGTTTTTATGTGATTTCTTCGATTCGTTGTTCGACAGTTGGGAGTCCTGCTTCTGCGAGAATGTTTTTGGTTGGTGTTGTCGGGTATGCGTTGATGCTTCTTTTTGCTGCTAGATTGAAGTTTGACATAAATATAAATTCCATAATCTATTTTACTTAGAACTAACATTTTGGTTATATAGTAAATGAGATGATGTTTATATGAACATGACTTTTCTTGCTTCCTAAATATTAAGTAATATTCACTCTCGTGTATATATTTATGCATATTTTTTTATCTGATAAGGTAGCGATAGACTATAAATTTAATCAATTTTAAACTGGGACCGCGAAACCTGGAGAAATGTAAAAGTTTTGAAATTCGAAAATCTGACCGATTACAAGAACTTCCTGGAGGGAAGTAAAAAATGGGATTTTTGAATAAACGATGCAAGAATATACGCTTAAGCATGCTTAAAGTAAATTTCAATCTTGTTTTCTGCAAAATCGCGTTCTAATTTTTTTTTTACTTAATCCCAAATAACTCTTCAATTACAGATTTTATATACTTGTAGTTACATCAGAAATAATGCCATGTACATGAGGGTGTACTTAACCATTCTTTCTTCTATACAACTCAATCCAAACAGCTAAACCACACTAAGAGTGGATGAATTTTCCAAGGATTAATATTATTCTGAACAAAAAAAAATATTTTCCGCACAAAAGATTCAGGATTTATTTATTTTGTCATTCCATTTCTTTTGCAACAGAACCACCAACACAAACATATGATATTATAAAGAAAGCGGTTTACTTATTGCTTCAAGCACACTTACTTTTATTTTAACACGAAACCTCCATTCGGCGGCTTAGGATTTTATTATAACCATACATTTTATGTCTTAGCTGATGTCTAAGGAGATAAGCAAATGAATGTCTTGTATTTAACTTGAAAGTGGTATTTAAGAGCTCATTACTTACCGAGCCGGCAGATCCGATACTCGTATGGTTGGCTGTACTGAAGCTTTGGCTGATGATGAAAGTACGACATGCACACACCCATAATATGGGTCTGGCTTTTATCTGGAAATCGTATTAACATTTGATCTGGATAAGAGAGTGCTTTGTTGAAGTGATTAGCATTTGGGTGTGGGTGCAAGCAGCAGTCCCACCAACGGACTATTTGCATGTCTGTGCGGTACTCTGGGGAGGTTTTCCCAATGTTAAGTACGCAAAGTATGCTTTTGCGGAGAAAGAGAAAAAATGAAAGAAAATGGTTGTGAATAACATATGAAAACGACGGCGGACAACCGCTTTGTTAGCCGGGTGTCTGCTTCTGATTCAACATTTACTTTAATTTTAAAAGCGTTTACTTGGGACACTTCATGTGAAATTCCAGCTCTTGTTTTAAAAATAATCCCCATGAAGAATTATTCAGAAAGCTTAAAGAATGAGAACCAGAAAATTTAGTTTCTTAAAACGAATCCAATTTGGGTGAATACAAGTAGAAGTTTTAGTAGCCAACAACTTGCCATAGCACAGTGACAAGTTTTGGTACATTTTGATACAAGTGGAGTTCGAGGCTACTACACATTTAATGTCCTACCATTTTAAGGTTTTTATTAGGCAGATAACTTTACTTTAGATGAAGACATTTACCTTTGCTCTTTTCTCTTTCCATTCAGTTGTTTATTTATGTTTTCAACTTGAGTTATTTATTGAGCTTAATTTATTTTGTAATTGAATTAAATCAAATAAACCAAAATTGTCTGAGTATCAAGCATCCAATGCATCCTTTCGACCCGATTGGGACAATGTACTATATAATAAAATATTTTGAAAAATCCTATTTGTAAAAATTACGAAGCAAATCGTCCAAATCGATTTGGACATTTGTCGATATTATGGCTTGTTAATTGTGCAGTTAAAAACACATGCTTCTGTGGGTGGTGCCAGTGAATATAGTTTTGTGTATTTAAATATTATATTGATTTTGCAAAGGTTAATTAAATAATATAAAAACGATAAATATATTTTCATTTAACTTATCAGAGTTCGCAGCAACCTTTCGAAGGTGAAGTTTTAGCTGAAGGTACCGATATGGATTACGAAGATTACGAAGACAGTGTCAACAGCCGCCAGCATAACGAAAAATTAGAACAATATCACAGTAACCCTTTCGAGACTTCAAAGAATGGAAATGCCGCAAACAATTTTTCCATCCGTGCTCTGCAACGTCGATAGGGGATCGACTGGATAAGACTCTCTTTTAAAACTATTTTCTAATCTGGATAAGCCAATGCACAAACGAGAAAGCCAGAAGTTCGAAAAAACAGTGCTTGAAGTCAGAGAAATAAAGTGTTTGCTTCTCAGCTGTTGCACTGCAGAAAATGTCACTGTATTGATCTTATAAGTAACCTTAAGTTAACTCTTTTGTAAGAAATAGTATATCCCGTGATAGACTTCTTCTTTTGCCCTCGAAGAAGAAGAGAGAAGAGGAATTGGTTTGCAATCTAAGAGAAAAAATAAATAAAATTAATCTGTAAATAATAAACACAGAAATAAACCAGAACTTCCTGATGGGAAGTGAATAAATAAATAGATAAATAAATAAATAAATAAATAAGTAAATAATTAACTAAACAAATAAATAGATAATTAAATACATCAATAAATGAAAAAGTAATGGACTTAATATTTAACTAAGTCAACACAAAAATAAATAAATGAATAAATAAATAAGTAAATAAATAACAAATAATTAACTGAATAAATTATTGAATTTGTAATGAATAAATAAATAATTTTAGGAATAAGTGATTGAAAAAATGAATTAATTAAGTAGTAAATAAAGAATTAAATAAATAATTAAATTAGTTTTATCTCTTTAGTAAGAAATAAATAATTAGAAAAATAGATTAATAAATAAGTATATGAATTATTTAATAAATTATTAATTATTAAATATTAATTATTTATATATTTATAAATATTTAAATAAATTAAATAAATAAATAATTAAAAGAATTATTGCAATTTTAATACATAGGGATAAAATATATAACAATTCTACTTGCTATTTGATACTGCTAGATTGGAGACAAGTACGTTATCTTATAATCTACATCTTTTGTAGTAGCAGTCAGACAATTTATTTTTATTAATTCTTGTATGTAATTTTTCAATATTACACATCGACTGCAATTCGTCTGTTGAAAAGTATCTTGGTTAGTCCAACATTATTTTAAGAACCAAATTTTGAATTCTTTGGAGTCTAAAAATGTTGCTATAAGCGCATTTCCCCCAAACATGCGAACCATAAAACATGATGGCTTGGAGGTTTGCTTTGAAAAGTAAAATTTTTGTTTCTATTACTCAATTTAGAAGATGTACACCTAAATGTTCTTCTTGTCAGAACTGATTTAATTATTTTAATCAGGTACATTGGGAAGTTAAGCATGAATAAAAATAAAAAATGAGCAGCTTATGTAGTAATCTATTATGCCATACGGTATCGAAGGATATTTCCACATCCAGGAAGATAACACCTGTACTCTTCTTTAAATTGAGGTTGGTCTTTATTTGTTTGGAGATCCGGTGTACCTGATTGACTGTATTGTGAAAAGATCTAAAGCCAAATTATTATTTTATTTTTTATAAGCTGCTCAAGACATTTACTTAGGGAGCTGAGCAAGCTTATTAGCCTATAATTTGAAGGTATGCAAGCATTCTTTCTAGGTTTTTGTATTGGTATCACTTTGGCTGATTTCCACTCGACCGACACATAACCCAATTTGAGGCATCCATTGAATATTGTTTGGAGAAATTTAACACCATTGTTTGGCAGCTGTTTCAAGGAAAAGTTTCCGGTGGATTTAAAGAGTTTTAGGTTTTTCAAAATATAAATATATTTTATGTCATTCACAGAAACTAAGTTGTTACCAACGTTTACAGGAAGTGAATTGATGGACTCCGTTGAGCACAAAAACATATTTTCTACTAGGTTATTAGATGTAGTATTATTATAATAGTAAGCAAAGAACGTCTGGGCCAAAACGTCAGCCTTTTCTTACGTATAAGATGCATTATTATATAGAAGAAGAAGTCGAAGACAAATCAAATGCTCAAATTCAAGGGTAGATACACTCTGAACAAATGGTAGTGGATAGATTTCAGAAAACCAAAACACCCAAGAAATAAAAAAAAGGAACTGAAAAAGAGCACCATACAGGTTGGAATTTTATGCGATTATATTCCTCTAAAATGAAAGAAGAACATGAGTCAAGTGCTTCAATGAAAAAAAAAAGGGGGGGGGAATGAAAAGGGAACGCTTTTCCCTTGCAAGGCTTGTAAGTCCTATTATGCTTATGTTGCCTTACACCATACCAGGAAATAATAGTTCCTTAATAAAGTTTACATATGTTTTTCTTATATATGTTTTTCTTCAGTTATTGTGTTTTTTTAACTTGGGTACGATGTGGACACTACGTTTTGAGAACTCTTAAATGCTTGTCAAATATTGATAAGGAATCATTCCATTGGCGAGGAATAGCATACCGAACGATTCTTCTTAATGCATAAAATATAATGTTTATAATCCATACGGCTGTTTGAAGTCAATAGTTTATTGTTTTAAGGAAGACCAACACTCTCTGGTAAATTTTGAAGTAATTAAACTACGACTGAAAAAGATAGTTAAGCCATAAGCTGAAATACAAAAATTCTTGAATTTACTCAAGGCTACTTTGAACCAGTTTATTTGTTAAACCAAACAAACGAAAGAGGCTTATTGTGCAAACTTTCATAAATCAATGAATAACGTAAGCGAAGCTTCGAGATAGTGCAAATACTGACAATTTAATGCCCTTAAAGTCAATGAAATGCAGCCGTAAAATTTTGGAATGAATGATGAAGGTCCATATGCCTGGCCGCAAGGACATTGCATATGCATTACGCATAGCGGAAAGCTTAATTTGTTGAAATCGAACTACACCCGGAAAATGAAATAATGACGCCGTTTAACGGTAAAAGACAGAGAGCCACAATTTGCATTGATAACCTGCTTTTATGTAGAGTATTGGCCAAAATTTGGGGCAACACTTGATGTCGTTGTTCACATGCTAGAATTCCTGTTCTCAACTTGCATAGACTAAGTCCACGTTGACTCCCCCAATTAAGTGCAGTTTATTTGCAGGCACCATATTCTCCTTGAATTAATTTTTGCTTAATATTAGTCTTCGCGATGAAGGGATTATTCCTTCCCTTAAGTTTTTCATAGAGCGAACAGAAGGATTAGAATTTTGTGTTGTGGTTTGAAACTTAGCTATAGTTGAGATTGGTATCAACTTTTTTGCATTCGCTTAGTTCGCAGTACTTTATTCGTCATAAGTTCATATGCCAGAAAGTGTGGACGATACTGTTTTTTTTACTTTTAAGTATGTCCTTCAATATAAGATACCTTTTTTATATGCTTTATAAGACTAACTTCAAGTTCGAACTTCTTCTATCTCTGCATCACTTTCAACAATTACGTTAAATTAAAGGCCGATCCGCACCTTCTGCATCTTCTTTTGTGTTTTGATCAGACCATCCGGTCTCACTTACTCAGTCATGTTATATGTCTTATATGTCTCCTTTGACATGACCCAAGGACTGAGGCTCGAACACCCTTGAGGCAAATGTAATAAACAAATTCAATAAAAGACCAGACTTATATCTTAAAAATTTTATTAAGGGAACCAATAAAGGGACTAAATTTGCAAATCTCTGTTTCAAAAACTTTAATCTGATATCATGACATTTTATCAACCGGAAAACACGAGAACTGGATTAACACAAATATTGTTGCAAAGTCTGCTGTTGGAAAAGTAATTTTCAATTTGAATAATAAACTCGTTGCAACCCACGAGTAACAAAACAGGAACATAAAACTTTTCATTTACAACTTTTGCCTTTCGTATATTTCAAATTCACATACTGCATGAATTGGCACAGAACTGGCAGCAACGCATACAACGCAAATATGTTAGGGGAAGTTGTGAAAAGGGTTCATATTCAAGGTACCGCCCAGGTTTGAAATCCTTGTTAAAATGTTGACACATTGGAGCAAATGAAGTTCAGAGCATTTGAGTGGAAAAACCCGCAGTACTCGTACTTCTGCACCTGCTCCTGGCATATGTAGTTTTATTACTTTAACATGATAACCATAATCAATTTGAACTTTGTCAGTTGAGATGCTTGGTTTCACAAGTGCAAATATCACATCATATCATTTTACAGGTGAGTACGTAAGCCAACATGATTCTTTTATTCATAAGGAGGATACGTGTTGAAACAAATGAGGTACCATTTATTGAATCCACGGTTCTCATGACAAATAGTAGGCGTTCTATTTTGTAAACGTTAACGTGTACTTAATTTCACAGAGTATATTTTCAACGAAAACCAGGAAAAGGACGGGCTAAAGAGGAAATGAAATGAGTGCAATTGGATTTTTTTTAATTTTAATTGATTTTTAGGAAAGAAAACTATGCAGCCATTTAAATGTATCGGAAGGTCCAAAGTCTCATCTTAGTCCCATATTTACATATGCAAGTCAAAAAGTTAAGCCCATGATTTCTATAATTGCATAGTAGAACAAACTAAGAACACTGTTGGCTGAAGTTAAATTTGTGGTTGCATTAACAAGGGCTGCTGACTCAAGTGAGGCTTTCGATAACGTTTATGAGATGCTAACATTTCTTTAAATAGAATCATTTAATTTTGTGCTGACCTTTTTCAAGCAACATTTTGCACTTCCCGAATATATGATACTTTTTGTCTCCTTGGAAATTTAGAAAATTCCAAGATATATTAAGTTAAAAAAAGAATTTTACAAAATTCATTTTGACGACAAGCATTTCCTAAAACATTTTGGAGAATACTTATATAAAAAATCTATTTTTTTTATATTTTCAAAGCTTAACTATTCAAGAATATATCTATGAGATGATTTTTCAAAATTCAAATTATTTTCGGAGATATCGTTATTTTGTTGACCCGGCGTCCAAACTGGTTCGGCCGGAACTAATCGAACAAAAGACATTAGGGATTCTTCGTCTACCTGAATCCATATTTCTCAAGAACCTTTTGTTCTTTGTTTATATTGTAATACAAGAACCCAAGGTGACTTGTATCTTTTATATTTAGTGTTCACTTACGTCCAGCTGCTAACAGCTGACTTCTAACCTTCAAACCACGTGGACGTACATATGTGCTGTGAGTGAAATAAAAATATTTTGAAATATTTTTAATGAAGGCTTCATTCCTATTTAAAAAATGGTGGAGCTTATGGGAATGAAAATTGGCCCGGAAGTTCATTTATTTGCTGTGAAACGAGACAACGCTCGGATTGAACGCTCCGAGATACGAGCATCCAACGCATCAACGCCAGAACTGGTCGATATGAAGAGAGAAACGCGGAAAATAGTTTTTTCGAAGTCGAGGAAGGTCCGATGAAGCAGGAATGGCAGATTGAATAAATGTAAGTCTACAATATCATTTCATGACTTAGACTGCGAAAAACTTTAAGCGAAACTTTAAACGCGTCTTTTTCGAAACTATCTTTTTCAAAACAATACCCACGATTTTTCAGGTTCTGCTGGACCGACTAACCTGAAATTTTAAGAGAGTCTTCTTTATAGACTTGTCTATGTCTGAATCTATCCCCATCCTCCAATTTCTATTACTTTTTTAAAAGAAATTCGAAACGGTTAAAAAAAAGGGTCAGAAAAATTGTTTTTTTTTCAGGCCACTTTGTGAAAAAAAATCTTTACAACTTTCCAAAAACATTATTCTAGATTGATAATCTTTTTTTTTTTTGGTTTCCTATTGCTACGAGGGTTGAAATCGTGGGTTTGGTTACGCGCCAATTTTTTGAGACCCCCACTTCATCAACTGCTAATTTTTTAAATTTTCAACTTTTTTTATTTTTTTCTGTATTCTTGTTATGTTAATAAATAAATAATAAAAAATTCCTACTAAAAATATTTTTTTATGACACTTTTAAAATTATATCAAATGCCTCTAGAATAGAATACCCCCTTAACCGGAATTTCATTGCCGTTCATACCACATCGACCAATTTAACGCCTTCTAATTGTACTGTACATAATTGCTCTTTTAACTTTGAGCTTCGTAGAGTTGAGGATGAAGATGTTGTACGAGCTGTCATGAAAATAAGGTCAAAGGCGGTTGACGTAGACGAAGGACATCCATTTTTTTTTTTTAAATGATACTCCCGTATATTCTCACTGCTGGTACTCATATTTTCAATTCCATGATAACAACTTCGACATTTCTGCGCTCTTGAAAACAGGCGAATTATAGAAAACTTGTAAGCAAACTTAAATCTATGTTTAGTTTCTAGTCACCGACCGAAAATTCGGTTTCGGCCAGATTCGGCCAAAAAATTGGTTTCGGCAACAGTTTCCGTTTCCGCAAAAAATCGGCCGAAACTCAGTCTTACAAAAGGCACACAGCAATTTGGCCCATTGTGATACCGCGAGGGTTATGTGGATTAACGTATTTACCTACATATATTGGGGAATAAGTGAGTATTGAGAGGTTTTCCTCCCGGACGGTGAATAAGGAGAAGGTAGAGAGAACTAGTTTGCTTTTCAACTGAACTGAGCGAGATCTTTTGGGTTTGTTTGGTTGAGGCAAAGCTGTGAAGAAATGGGAACATAGCTTTCTATGTCTTGATATTGCTATGGTCGGACATTCATTGAGGATATTTGTAGGTTTGTCTGGTGATGTTGCAAGATGTTTGATGTATTTATTTTATAAACTTAGTTTGACCGCATCTAATGGTATGTCAGTATATTGTGAGGTGCATCTGTGAGGGTGCATTGTACCTTCACAGGCAAGCTCATCTGCTCTGCAGTTTCCGTGGATTTTCCTATGTTCTGGAACCCCGTAAGGGTGAACCTTAAAAAAGTCCGCTATCTCCTTAAGGGATACGCGGTATTCCTTGACCAGCTTAGATGTAGATTTTACAGCAGCTTGTTATATTAATGTTACTATAAAACAGCAATTTCGCGGTATGTGGTTAAACAATGGAAGGAGAGTTCTAGACTAAGATTACTCAAAAAGATAAACCAACGGTTGTTATCGTAATGGAGCCGGCCGATATCGGAAAATTTGTTTTTGAGAGTATATAGTCTGAAACTGTTGGAAGGGAAATCTACTCGACACTTAAGATACGTGGACATTTTTTTATTTCTCGACAGGAAAACATTTCTGACAACGACTTCGTCCAAAATTGTCCTCGTCTCTGAAAAAGTTTCAACTCGGACAGAATGTTCACCAAAGCTCAGCGAAAACAATCTTCGTTAAGCCTACGCTAGCCACATGCACTCACGTATTCTTGCGGGTAGATGGCGTCCGAAAACCCTTGCAACCGCCCTACAATGGACCTTTTAAGTTGGACCAGCGTTACTCAAAGTATTTCAAAGTTATCATCAACGGCAGCGTGCAAAAAATCTCAATTGACCGTCTGAAGGCAGCGTTCATCGGAGCTTAGGAGAGCAACACTTCGCCAGGGCTTGACACAAGGCCTTACCAAACTCGCTCCGGCAGGGTTGTCAAGCTGCGAACCTTCCGACTAGAGGGGGAGAATCGTATGGATTTTTTTGGTACTCGTCCCAGAAAAATTAGAGGCAGTCGATTTCCATCCACCGGCGCGACAACATCGCCGCGTTCAGGGCAAAGCAAATAATTAGAATTGACTTTAAATTTTTAAGCATAAGTGAAATAAAGTATTGATTTTTTATAAATGTTAACTAGGAAACTTAATTTATTTTCTCTTTTCCAATACTTTCACAGACTGTCATATTAAAAATTCAATTTGATGCTGCTAAGGTAGCCCATGAGAATTAAGCGTAAAAAATAGATTTATGCTTCTATGCATTTAATGTTGCAAAATCAAATTTTAATTTTTTTATGAAACAAAGATCAATTGTTTTGTATATTTTTCCGTGCAAATTAAACAATATTTTATCCGTTCTCTTGTCCACTTTCTCTGTTTAAAAAATAAGGTTTATTTATCCACCGGTGTGACCTGATGGAAGGAATTAAATCAACAATTTATAACAATTTCGAGGGTTCACTGAACGCCTTTTAAAATTTCCCCTTAACGCAGCACAGTCTCTGTTATGGTTTTTTTTGAAATGGTGAGTTTTCCAAGTCCACTGCAAATTACCACAAGCAATTGCTTGGAAATTAATTGTTATTTTTCTAGTACTAACTAACTTTATCGTTAAAGTCGCGGTGTGCCTCTTTAAGTTGTTTAAACCACCTAGTTAATTTTAAACATGGATACAACATCCATTTATCTCGACAACAAAATCATTATTCATTTCTCCTCAAGCACGTTATGTAAAGTGACTTATGATTATTACTCGTTCGTCAAAAGTGTTGACAGTTGTCTTTATTTTAAATGTTTAAACTTTTTAAATGGAATTCAGTTTTCTCCCTCTTAAAAGCCTCAAAAGACTTTGTAGAATTGCATTGTGAATTGTTTAATCAATTATGCAGGAAAACCCAACCAAATTGACATCAAATTGAAGTTGAAAATTTGAGTTGAGCGTTTAAGATGGAAACGCAATTGATTGAGTTATGCTAAAAGTTTCGAAATTTATTTTCTTAAAAGAAGAAACATGCTGACAAGTTGGTATGTATTTTAAAATTTTAACTTATATTATCAACATCTTCTGACATTCTTCATCCATTTAACGGCTAACATGATTCATCCAACGCCACGTTCCCCAATCTCAAAATACGATAAAAGTTATAAAATGAAATTGAAACTTGTGCGGGTCGGAATTAACTCTTTGCCACGCAATTCTTTTCCTCTCTGTCTTTGGGGTATTGAATTCCGTTTGTAAGGAGAAAGTTTTGCCGCTAAGATCAGCACGAAGACAATGCTACGTAGTGTCACGTACCCTTAAATCGTGAAAATCGGAATGAGGAAAAAAAACTTTTATTAATTTCGCCAACATCTTATGTTGGTATCTGAGCAATTTGACCTACGAGTATGCTCGTATACACATATACGTATGTCGGGGGAGTTGAAGTAACATTTCATCAAATTTCTTGGCATTTCACACCAACACACACACGCGTGTGTGTATGTTGTCAGCACCAAATGTGAATTTCTTTCTTCTTAATCTTCTGTCCTTTAAATAAGGATTTAGAGATACTGCGTTGGGGCTTAGGGGATTTCAACTTTGCCGCCCATAATTTGAAATTGTAAGTTACTTTCTAAGGAAAAAAAACAAATTTAAAGGTTGCGTGACGGCCTACACACATGAAAAGTAGATTTATTGCGATTTATTGCTTCGTATTCCCACGAGTCCACTTCTTTAAAGTCATGTACTGATAAACACAGGACCTTTTCTGTTTTCGCCTGATAACATTTTTTTATAAGGAAACGCAAATTATATAAATTTCATGTGCAAACGTTTCGAAAACATGTTGTTCGCAGAATGTGTAGGATCTACTCTGCGATTGCGAAGAGGGATTTAAGACGATTATTTATTGACCAACTCATGTCGATTTTTTAATTAGATACTTGTTTTCTACTTTGAATGTTCTTAGGGACATACAAAGGGACCCTGTTACTAAGACTTCTGTTATTACTTATAGCTGCTATAACATCAAATAATATTATATAAGGAAAAAGCGTTTTAAAAAAAGAACAACTCAATATTACGCCATGAATTGGGCTATGAGAAATAAAAAGAAACAACATTTGATGGAACAGAACCCTTCTGTCCAACTCACAGTTGACAGCTTTCCCTGTTTTAAATTCTTTTGTAAATCGTTTTTTCCGTGATCCTTTACTAGGATTTTTATGAAATGATGGCATTTGGAGAACTTGGAGGATTAGGTGCATATCTGTTGTGTCCGAGTAGACTCATGTCAAACGGGATTCGTAAGAAAATTTTTAAGGAAAATGAGTTCACAAATAGTTTTGAGGAAGAAATCCAAGAGATGCGATCAAGTGAATAAACATTGGCTTGCATCAAAATCTGCAATGGGGAGAAGCAAAATTAGTAGGCTCCATTTTGAAAAAAAACCGGCTAAGTACGAGCCAGACTCTTGCAGGTATATTTATTTTTCGTCCACCACGGAAATCGGGTCTCAAAGAGTTTTCTCTATTTTGTTTGCATGTAGTCCCCTTTGGGTTTAGTGTCCCTTGCTAGTATCAAAAAGATACGAGATACAACATAATATTCTAGTTTTGAATATCACGTAGCCTTACGTAAAGTTTTGATTCCTCTTACGCGTACTAAAATAGGCGGCAAAAACAGCTATATCTTTTGACTGCACCAATTTAGAAACTTAATTTATGTCAGCTTTTAGGGTATGCAGTGATTAGTATTTGGTATTTAAACTCGTTCCACGTTTCACCACGCGTTCCTAAGCCAAGAGGGTGGTGACAGACAGACATAACAAAGTTATCCTGTAATGGTTATAATGGTTCCGTTTTTCTTTTTGAGTAAAACCCTTAAAAGAATATCAAAATTAATTATAATTTACAAAAGCTCTCTCCTCTACAGCCCATTATACATTCAGATAGGTTTAAGTCACTTAAGAGTTGAATCCCGAAAAAAAAAATGTTGAACTATTGAGGTTGGAAAGGCCAGAAATTTCTAACGTTATCAAAAGTTGGTGATTTTAGGGTGCTCCTCGTTTCCCGAGAAGCAAAATTATACACAAAAGCGATTAGGATCAACTGCAAAATACTGGACATCCAAAGTCAAAACATAATTGTTGAACATCAAATGCACCCAATGATTTGAAAAGTATGGTGCGAAGTTTCGTCCACACCGATCATCGAATGATTCCTTTTCGAAAACGACGATGAAACTGCAAATGTGGTTGGCATTTAATACCGAACAAAGATATTACATCTTTTTCAGCCAGAGGAAGAAAAATATTCAGAATAATGTTTCAAAAAAGAGGGAACTACAATCCACTAAACGCATGAAAATATGACTCTTCTGAGGAATAATTTTTGCTATTGAATAATATCGTCATTTTTAAATTGTAAATTGTACGTTGTATGCCTGAAATGAGTTGTAATATTAAAATTTTGTTAGAATCATATGTGCAAACTATGAACTAAAGGTGAAATAAGAGAAGGAAATATTCCTGCATTTACTCAACCGTAACCATAGTTCTAACCTTCTCTGTTTGTCTTTAAACTTCTCTGACAAGACTATATAAGGAACATTTATTAGTCAAAATGACAAGATTGCAATAATAACATTAGGGCCCATAATATTCATTTATTCAAATTGATGAGTTCAATAAAAAAGAAAACCTTACAATTATAATATTTTACCCATTTATTGATCGAATCGAAAATTAATGAAGAAAAATGATGAAGATGAATTTTCAAGGAATAATGTTATTCGGTTCACCAGTCTGGGAAAACTGATCTTGTAGCCACATTCGTAGATTCTCAATAGTGCATGCATGCAAAATAAACTATTGAAAAATATTTCAATTAACTGCATCTGTAAGCAAATGTTGACAAAGTATATACAAAAATACTTCAACTATTCGAAAAAAACAATCAGACCTGTCCGACAATAACTTGATATCAGAACTAACTGTTTAAGTTGCAATTTATTTTTGTGCTTATTTATTACTTATTTATTTATCTTATTATAACCTTTTTATAATTTTACTAATATTTATTTATGTAATTGTTAATTTTTTCAATATTTCATTTTCATTTATAAAAAAACTACTTTTATTGCATTCATTTAGTATTTATAAATTGTTCATTTATTAATTATTATTTTTTTATTTATTATCTTTTTTTTTAAACTATTTCTTATCGATTTATATTTGGTGAATTTTCATTTAATATTTACTTATTTTTACCTCAATATTTATTGCGGTTATATTTATTTTAATATGGATAAATTTGGTAACCATGATAAGCTTAAAGCTCAGACAAATTTTATATATAAATGTGATGGACAAATTTAGTCCACTGATTCAGTAAATGGTCAACCAATGGTACGTCGGAGAAACGCAAATCTGCTGAAAACATCGCCTCTGCCCGCGAGTGTGCCGGGGATTCCGAGGCAGTCGAATTTGGCGTCGCTCACATGGACCTTTACACGTACGAAATTCAACTGACTGAGGAGCTGGTAACCAACCAAAGACATTGACTTGTATTGTATTGAATTGTATACTGACCCTTATTTAAATCGAAAAATCATCTTCAGCGATGTGGCCCATTTCTGGATGAATGGCGCCATCATTGGTTCATATTTCTTTTGGAACGGCATAGGTCAGGCCATCACCGTCAACGCCGAGCGCTATAGGTCAATTATTCTTCGTTTCGCCTGAATGGGATCGTCATATCGAACCCATCGACATGTGGTTTATTCTGCACAAGCTATGCGAGGGCATGGTCATGTCACCTGGAGGTGATGCGAACTGGCTGCCGAGATCGTGCGATTTGAACCCGTTCGACTTTTTTTTTGTGGGCTTTTCTCAAGTCGCACTTCTATGCGAATAAGCCACAAACCAGAGCGGCCCTCAAAATTGACATAGCCCATGCCAAGCCTAGTCGGAAATTTGAATTTGACCATAATGACATCAAAAGGGCTTAAGGAGGTAACTTATGAAGGAAGCTGAACCGCTATAAAAGGTAGCGTTCTATTTAAAAGTATGGAACGCCCAGTATGGACTTCTTCTGGGCTGAAGCTCTCACTCAAGCCCTTCAATAAAAACGTATGCAGCTTTTCTTCTTTTTCGGTGTATGTATAAAACTCTTTCGGTGAAGGTATCCCACCAAATAATTGTCTTCTGTCCTTATGGCCTTATCGCAGGTACTTTTCCACTCCTGGACTCGTTTGCGAATTCTCCTTCTGCTAATTTCTTGACGGCATCCAGATTAAACGTAGTATTTCTACTCGCCATTCTTAATTTTACAATACCCCATATATTCTCAATTGGGCTTAAGTCCGAATGGTTTGGTGGTAGCCTGAGTACTCCATGCCATGCTGATCTTATCAAGTCGTCTTTTTCACGCTGCGGATCCGTCTTGTTTCGTTTTACAATTTCACATGGTTTAACTTTAAACATTGAACAGCTGTGTGCAATATTATTTCCTACCAGCCAATTAGTTAACTCAAATTTTGTTGCTGATGAAGTTGGCGTACGGTTTTTTAATTTGTTGTGATATGAACCATTGTCTAATTCAATAACCGACGGTTCATCCAGCTGCTGCAGAACTTGTTCTCTTAACCATTTGGAGAAATTTTCAAAGTTCATCTCATTATGGTAGTCACCAGACTGGCGATCCAGATTTGAATATGAGAAGAGCGCCATCGACAAATCCGTTTGTTTCACCAGCATATGCAATAATTAGCCGTGATCCTTTTCCAACAGGCTTTTTTAATCCTTCCGTAATTCCATCAGTCCAAGATATTCCTCTTGTGTGGAAGCTATGTTTCTATAACTCATGTCTTTCATGGAAATTCCTGATTTGCTGGATATATCTTCTCCTTTGAGTTCTTATGTCCGTCCTTTGACAACGGATTCTCCTATTGTCTTCCGTCTTGCGAAAGCTGAATTATTTGTCGTTCAGAACTCTCCAAAATGATGTCTTGCTTATGCTTATTTCAAGTTCATCATAAATTTTTTGCTTAAGGTTCCTCTAAGGAATTTTCTTCCTGGGTGAGTGTTTGATTTGATTTTTTTTGTAGAAAACCCTTTGCGAAAGTCCGATAAATTCTGATGTTTTCTTCACAGCTGCTCCTATAGATGCGCTTATTTGTTGATTGATGCCGAAATCCAAATTTTGGTTGTAAATTTTCAGCATAAGCACTTTTGCTTGGCGGGCTAAAGGCTTACCTCGTTTGAAGCAGTCTATTATATATTTGTTTTTATTTATTTTTGCTTGTGCTCCTTGCAAGGTTTTTAAAAAACCAAATCATTTTCATGTTCGCATTTTTATATAGGCAAAAGTTGTTAGAAAATATTATTTTTACCTAACCCACATACATATACTAGACATAAAAAAGGGACATTTCATCTTAATAAACTTACAAAAAAAGGTTAATTTTATAATTCATACACTTATCAAAGGATGTAATAAAATTTTGTCAAATAGATACCGCGCGGGAAAACCCCACGCCTACCAATTGAGTACTGTAAGTAAAAATCGGTACGATAAAATAGCAATGAAAATGGAGAAAGTTCAGCCGAATTGTAAACATCATTTTTCAGGCACCAAAGGCGTGGCAAATATTTGCATGCTCTCTTTGCGCAGTTTTCCAATTGCATAGTGATTTGAAATGATCTATAGCTCTTCCACTTATATCTTATAGATATTTATTAAGCTCCTCTTCAAGCTTCAGATATTTCTCACGTGTTACTAGCGGAGAGAGATACTCCCTCCTCTTTTTTATCTCCCGCGGGAGACATTTTTTGTTTTTATAATTCAATTACTTTTTTTTGTCTTTATTTATGAAACTTTTATTCATTTTTTTCGCTTTTTAAAAATTCGTTTTTTTTTTGCTTTTTGAAAGCAGACGTGAACTTGTCTCATTAGTTCTGATAATGTGAAGCGCAGTGTATCGCATTACGAATGTAGTACTAAAGCTTAACCGATATTCGTACTTTTAAGGCATCATTCAGTATGAAATATAATCGAATCCTTGTATCAAGGGTTCCCACGTCCAAAATAAATTTGAACGAAAACTTGCCTCAAAAGATTTCACTGTTCCGTTCTTCTTCGTAACCTTGAGTACCTCTGTTTTTTTTCTGCATATTGATTTTAAATAAATAAACCAACCAATAACATGGCAACCATCAAGTGAGTACGTAAACAAGTGTTTCCGCACGAACATGGTACGGTATCTAAAACTTTGAAAGATTTTCGTAAGAGTGAATAAGGAAGCAGGATCGATTATAAATGGATGGATATATTGCAGAACAATTATTTTCAAGGCAAAATTTAAAGCTGATGATGCGGTATTTGTTTAATAATGCCTCATTCGGAAGCAAACACCATTATATGACGACGCAACAATCAGAGGAGCCACCATACATCATCAAGCCTCCTTACACCATTCACCGATTAAACATGCATTCTCAGATGATGCTGCCTTCCTTGCGGGTGAGACGGGAAGTGGATCGACATCAACTTCAAGTCGTATATTCACAATTAATGGCGAAATTCCGCATCCGAATGTTGTTGAATAATTAGACAAGCGACCAAGGCGAGAGGGTAAAATTTATTATTTTTAATAGTGAACTTGGACGACAAGTTATGCGAATGTCAGAGTGGAGGAATTTCTAGAAATTGAGAAGTCAGCAATTTTGGAATTTAGTGATTAAGTGCTAAGCAGGATTCATAGCTCCTTAAGAGATATCCAGAATTTATGGTAACCAAAAGCATTAAACTTGATTTATAGTCACGTTTATTGAACAACTTTGTTGCGGTTTGGAATTGATTTAAAAACTTTGCGGAAGAATGTTTTGCGATTTTTTTTTTTGAGATTTGACTTTTGGCAGTACTTTATTTTTAAGTTAACAAAAATAAACTGAAACATACAGTGTCCTTCGGAAAATGTCGGTGAAACTGTTTTTTTTTCGAAATTTGTCAAATTAGTTATTTTTTAATGAGGTTCTCTTTTCCAATTCGTTTCATGATTCATTTAGAGTGTTAAAATTTTTACACACACGGTCACGGGAGCAAAAAGTTGTGAAATGGATTTTGCGGGTACCTTGCTCATTTTTATGGAATACAGAAAATTGCTTTATTGGTGCAGTACTTTGTTTGTCTCTATCTAATTAGTACTTTGTTGGACCCACTCTTTCTTTGTTCCAAGTCCAGATAAGTAAATTTCAATTGACTCATGACGCTTCTTTATAACCTTAACTTTCATTAGTGATGAGATATTGTCAATTGGATTAAGATATAGATATATAGAGTAGGGAGGCCTACTTAAAACATGACAAGAAAAATAAAATGCTAATATTAAATTTAGTCATAAATATTCTAGAACAGAAAAATATTATTATTATTATTAACTTCCCATCAGGAACTTAATGTAATCGGTCTGATTTTCGATTAAAAGCATAACCCGAGAACAAATCAAGCTATCGAATCCAACTTAATTTCGTTGGAAGTAGGAAATGTATGTGAATAATTAAGAGCTGAGAAGCTTTTGGTTAATTTACATTTGACAGGGAAGTTTAAATTTTTTGCTGAAAAAACTGTGAAAAAAGCGACAATTTCCCTTCTTCAAGTAAAATCAATTTAGATTTCAAATAAAAAATGTTCAAAATTCATGAAATTTACAGTTTTCAACTACCTTATCAGATAAAAAAATATGTATAAATATAAACACTGAAGTTCATAAATAAAGACTAATTTAAAGAGTATAAAGTTGAGCCCATTTCATATTTCGATGTTCGGCTTTCTCTATTTCTCGATGATCAAAAAGCATTACAAGGAAGATCACAACATTCGGAGATTTAGTTTGTTAACCACTGTTCTGGTTTCTTGTCATGAACGAAAATCTAGAGGTCTTTCAAGAAGGTGATATAGAGAAAAACAATTTCTCGAATTTGGCCTGGAAACAATCATCAAAATCACAAAAGAAAACTGAACTGAATCTAATCGTCTTGGAGCCATCTTTTACCAGAAAGAAAGAGATCCGATGCTGAACATTTTCCCAGCTCGGAAGGGAGAGGTGATGGAAATCTCTCGACTGAAACTATTTACTTTTGAACTTAATCGACATAAAGGTAATCACGCTTGAGTATTCCGAGCACAATATTGAACAAGGAGTTGACAGAAGCGGTCTTTCTCAATGATAATTTGTAAGTGACTCATCAGTTATAGCTCAGCACAAGTTGAACTTACCCACATATATATGATTTCATAATTCTGACTGTCTGTCCCTAAAGACTTAAAACAAATAACAAATTCAACTTCCAATGTAAAATTTGTCGTAATACGACTCCAAATTTCACACATCTGGCTAAGAATTTGGGTCGTTGGTTTTTTCTAACTCGATTGGGTATAAGTTGGACGTATTGGTCACAGACAAAACAATTTCAGTAACAATCTGATTGCACAATTTCCAATCTTTTGGCAAACAAAACTCCCGCTCAAAGTTAAAGCACTATGGTCACTAAGAATATTAGCATTAAATGAAATTCAGAATATACCCTCTCTTGTTTTCTATTGACCAGATTAATGAATGCAAGCAGCTGCAAGTTGGAACAAACGGATTGTAAAACAATTATGTAAATGCGAGAAATATGCTGAATGCGCGACAAATTTTCAAGTGTTCTAATTGGCTGTTTTAATCTCGTGCACAACACTTTCAAGCTATACCAACGTCTATGAAAGAGCAATATAGGCGCGCGATAGAGGATGTTGAGAAATTAAGAAACAGGAAGGAGGTTTGAAAATTCTACCAACAGAAAAAACAATTATCTCAGGGTTACAGACCCCAAACCAAAGCCTGCAAAGTTCAAAATGGAAAAATCATAGTAGAATTGCAGTCAATGCTGAGGACATGGAAGAACCACTTGTACAGACTGGCAGGCAGCCGGAACCATTCGATGAAGACATCGCAGGCCAACAGCGTCTCCCCAACCTAGACGAAGCAAAGATAGCATAAAGATGAATATAATCTCAAAATTATTTGCCCAATCTTGAAGTAAGGAGACCATCTTAGTTGTGTCAATTATAGAGGTATCAATCTTTTCAACATTGCCTATAACACCTTTCTCGCCGTATTACTTGAACGTTTGAAACGGTTCGTCAACAACCTGATGCGTCCATATCAATGTGGCTTTCGACCAGAAAAGTCCACCATATACTAAATATTAACGTATCGGCAGGGAAAAACGCACGCACCACCTTATCAATAATTTCAAGGTTGGTTTTCGTTTCTGTTTTGTCGACGAAGACGAGGTGTATGAAGCCATGTACAGGTATGACGTCCATGCCAATCTCGTCCTTTTGTGCAGGATGGCGATGGAGAATTCAAGCTGCTCCCCAAAGTCCGCAAAGACGTCATCGGCCCATTTAATGTCAAACAACGTTTAAGGCAAGGTTATGTACTGTCATGCGGTTCCTTAAACATTAAACTTGAAAAAATAGTGCAAAAATCCCGTGTGAACATTAGAGACACTATCTTTTTAAGGTCTGTTCAATAACACGGATACACCAAAGATATTAATATAATAAGGGACGTAGATTGATGTCAACAGTGCGTTTATGAGTGTTCAGACAAAACTTAAAGATGGGTTTGGCGGTGTATACCCGGGCAAAAAAGGACATATGCTGTCATCAAGAAAGGACTCACATCCAAATCGCAAATCTGCAAATGATTCAAAGCTGAAAAACTATGTTTTCTACTTTTTTGATTGCAATGGAATTGTCCACGGAATGAACCCAAATGGAATTTGATGGTGGAGGCAAATAAAATAGCACGTACATTTTTTTTTTCATCTTGAGATGGGTAGTTCATGGTATGGGCAGACGTACTCCTACCCAAACCAATTTTTTATGTCATTACACATGTTCCCAACATATTTTAATATGATCAGTAGTTTTCCTGTTTTCGTTAGTTTTTGACTGTCTTAAAGGTTGGACGCGTTTTGATGTACTTGGTGTTCTTTTGCTATCAAATAACATTTTTTTTTTTTGTGAAAAAGAAAATTAAGTTATTAATTTGTAAGTTTAGGCCTTTCAAGACAACACAGTACGTCAACAAATTATGTAGAGTAAAATCGTTGAATCAACGTAAGAGAAGTTGCTGAGGATGTCGGCTCGGTTGGCTCAGGTCGTGTATTCTGTTCAAGTGTATTGGTCATTAAACATGCCTCCTCTTCCTGCGACTGTTTCATGTTCTTAGAACTAAAAGGACCCATGAAAGCATGGCATTTTGCAATGATTATTTAAATCAAAATCGCATCACTGGAAGAGCTGAGGGTCAACCTAAAAACCGCTTTGCGATCCAAAGCAAAAGTCGCCGAACTTCATTCCGAATTCATTGCTGGATTGACAACAATACCCAAGTCTTGCACCTTTGCATTTACCTAATGTCACAGTGTGGGGTGGAATTACATACAGGGATTGTTGATGAATAGGACTTAAAGACTTTTGATTTCAAACGAACATAACAATGACTAACACTTCAAAGGCATCAAAAGATGTTCTGATGGAACACTTACTGGCGTGGTCAGTCCGCTCAACCGGTTTAAGCCCTCAGGATCGTTTGATATTTGAGATTCCGACTTTATCCAACACCTGAAGGCCAACGCTTCTGCCGCTAGACTGGTATGAATAATGCAAACATCTGGAACCTGCTTAGAAAGCACATCGGCAATGGGCTAAACTGACTGTCTACAACAATTCTCAAAAAATTTTCCTACATTAGAAAAAAAATCCTAAAATGGGTTTAGTTACATTTTCATATGAAAGAATTGTTGTCGTAATCCTGATAATGAAATCAACACCATATTAAAAAAAGCCACGCAACACGCTGACTTAAATATAAAAAAAAATAATTTTATGGAACACAATTTATTCAAAATTGCTTCTAAGACAAGTTCACAATTTAACTGATATTAAATATTTGTATTTTTACATTTATATAGATAAAAATGTCGCCTGAAAGTTCAAATATCCCAACAAAAACCATGTAAAAAATTTGGCAAAATTGTGGTCCTCCCTTTTGAAAAGCTTTTTGCGGCTTATTTGTTTTTATTTAAATGAGAGACTATTAAAGAAAAGTCTACAAATTAAAACAGGAGAATCTGATTGGCTCCAAAATCAATTTTATCTTAACATCTTTACTGTGATTTTACAAAATGCTATTCCTTTAGAAAAATCCTTAACATCCTGTTTATTCGATTCGGGTGGCACGAGTAAACAGATTAAGTTTCCCTTCGAGGATTTTTCAAAGATTTCTATTCTGGTAGCTCTAAATTGACTTTTCTCTGTGGAATTGCAAACTCAATTTCGGTTTCAAATATAAACAGAGATATCCATGCTAGGCAGCGGATGTGTGCCTACGACTATTACTGTTTACAAATGCACAAGTATATCGGGGAAGATACCTTCGAGTATCTATTGATACTTTCATCTCACTCCAAAGTCGATTACACGTAGAAAAGTGCCTCGTGGGTTGAAAACTTTTACTAATCTTTGTTCCCAAACTTCCCTGAAGTAAATTCATAAACAAAGTTTTGTAAACTCTTTTAGCGTTTTGACTGTTTAAATTTATTTAATAATAACATGCAGAAATCAAGAATGTGTTATTTATGGACGTTCATACATCACAACCAAAAAAGAAAGTTTTGTTTTTTTTTGTTTTTTGAGTTCATTATGTTCCATCTGCAAAATTTAAGGCGCACATGTATGCCTTTCCAATCAAACAGAGGTAGTTACCTTTTTCAGGAACAGAAAACAAAAAAAAAAACCCTCTTCAAACCGTCTTCATGAATTCGTAATTTGAACATTCTATGCTCTTCGGATACGATAGTTTGCATTGAAGCCCCGTCACTAGGCCAACAAATCTCATCTATTATTCGAAAGAAACGCACCTTCACAATGAGCACGACTACATCTTCGGCTTCCCTTTCATTACATTTCAAATTTAAATTATGCCAATAGAAGGAAGATGCGGAGAAAAGGAATGGTGAACTCCCTTTGTCTTGACGACCTGCGATAACCTTTGTTCGGCCAGGCAGAACCATGAACAGCACACTTTCTTCCCCCATCAGCATTTCAGCACCGGCAGCACGAGTATTTCAAGAATTTTGGAAAAGTTTCAATTTCTTTTCAAGTTTCTGCAAAATGGAATTGCATCTACACAAGAAGTATCTCAAATATCTTTCTATCTGCGATTTTGTAGTACGTAGCAATTTCGTACCTATAGCAACCCAATGGTTGTGGTCGCTCGATGTCCTTAGGGATTTCGCTTGTGGCAATATAACGTTAAGCAGTTAATCGTCTGCAAATCTACTTCAAATAATTCCCAATCTCCTTTGCATATCCTCTCTCGACTAAAAGGAAAGAAAAACAAAAAAAAAAACAGGATACCCAAATACACGTATAGAGGAAAAGAAAATTCGTAATAAAAGATGATGAACGAAAGGAAGTAATCCCATTAAATTTAGATAAGGTCAAGAAAACATAATTTTAGGAAGGCTTTTACGGTTGAGCAACTAGCTAAGGGGTATTATTAAGGGTCAACCGCAAGGTTTTTTTTTGTGAAAGGAAGCTTTCGATGGTGGAAAATAAATAAAGGAATACTCCAGATGGAAAGGAATGAGTTAAGTCTGTTTAAGGAAAATGATGTCGTCATGTCGCTAGGTAACAAAAGTTTCAAATTAAATGAGTATTTTTTTTTTCCATTTGGATCCAAATGGTTTTTTTCTTAACCAAGAGTGGATGCAGGCAGCTTTACAAACACTTAACGGATTTCAGAAATGGAGTGGCGTTGGTACTCAAAGCGTACGACCAAGCTTCCTGCGAAAAAATAAATAGAAAAGTGCTGACGGTGATTTAATCCTGCAAGGGCATGGAAACAGTTTTTATCTACCTGAGTGTCTATTGAATGTGATTTGCGATTTATTCATACTATACTGGAGTGCTAACTCTAGTTGAGGATGTTAAACACATTTAATGTAATTGAAAAGAAAATTTACTACGTTTCTTTTCTGCTCCCGATTTCGTCTGTCTGGCTGCGAAAATGATCAGCGTTAACGGCCAGATGACTATCGAGGACCTTTTTTCAATTTGGATAAAATCAAAGCTTGTCAAGATGCACGCACAAAAACATAAAATTAAAGTTTAAAAATGAAACGCGAAAGCTGGTGATAGTGGAGAGGGACAAGGTGTCAATTAGTAATCTTCATAAAAAAATCGATAACGTAGGCAGACTTAAATGATCGTGTTTTTATTGAGCGACTATTTATTTTAATAGCCGCTTTGGTTTGATCTTATAGTCCAAACTATAAGATCCACGACGAATTGTACTCAAGTTCGAACTTGTGCACTGCGACGAGATTCTCGAAGGCAAAGAAAAACGCAATAGATTAAGGTACGCTGAACGCTTAAAGAAGACTGTATTTATTTCATAACAAATTTTGGCTTTATATACATGAATTGTTACAACCTTGTGTACGAGTTCCCACGCTGCATGGTGCCTGAAGTGCTGCGCACGCATTATTGATAAAAGCGAAATTTCGCATAGCGCTCGGATTTCGGCTAGACTGTCTGGCATGCGATTGAAAGGAAACACCGGCACCGTGCATGGTGGGAACTTGTACATGAACATTAGGGAAAACAAAATAAAAAAAGAGAGCAAAAAATTAGCTGTACTTGATAGAATAATTGAAAAGAAATAATTAAAATGAACATTATTCCCCGCCTTGAACGGTGTTCAATAACTCAAGCGGCTGGATTTCTTCCCTCTGAATTCTGGGCGCTGGTAATGGTGGTGATGGTATACTGTTACGTTTTCGATGACACCATTTGTTTTTCCAACCGAGGTAGATCAGGAGTGTTAAGACGATTAGCAAGGTGGTATAGCTTATGGTGTAGTGATGGATGGTGTGACCAACTGGTATCAAGGTTTCCTTGTTCCTAACCTTGGCTAAGTTATCCTTCAATACGTCGATGTCATCTAGGATGTGTCGTGAGGTGTCATCGAGGGACGGTAATATCTTGGTGAGATGAATATGATCACTTAAGTTATAGTTCGGAATCAAAGACGACGTTATTTGTGTGATATGAAGACTATGGGATTGTAGCGTGGTCGAATCGTCTTTAATTGAACATCCGCTCGGTAGAGTTAATTCGCCAACTCCAATAAGATGTTGATATGTAACTGTAGACTCGCAAATGACATTAACGACAACGTCATCTCTACATACATAAATCCAATGATTGGGATTTAATAGTGGGATCCATCGAGGTGGTTTGGCTGATTTGATGATTTTGCATGCAGGATGGGTCTTATATTGGAGAAGTAGATTTATTTCACACGAATTAGTTTCTCTTCCTTTAGATATTATGGAATGGGCCGGTGTGCAGAAAAAATTAGACGACCGATCCCTTACACACCTTGTCTGCTCATCAGAGGTAAGAGGGTAGAATGTGTCTCTTTGTAAGTTTGCCAAAAGGAATTTGGTAGTTGGAATAATTTGAATATATGTGTCATTTGCTGGAACAGGCACTGGAACGACATGGAACATCTCGAAGTCTTCATACGATAGCAATGGTAACTTGACTCTGAAGATGAATTTCTGATCACGTACTCGGCCTTCGACGTGAAGTAGGTTGTATACATTGAGTAAATTAGATCTTTCGGTGGGCAAGCGAAGGTTATTAGGCAAATGCTGGCGGATGAGCATTAGCTGCAGTTGTAGTTGCGCTGGAGTCAATAATAGGGGGTTGACTCTTCCTTGGTGGGTATCGATTAGAACATCCAAAAGGGATGACTGGATTCGTTGAAAGTTTATGGTCATAAGTAGGAGTCGAATTGCTACGGTGTTGAACAATTGACCGGGTACGTTTACTAGATTTTTAAGCATAAAAACTTCAAATGCTTTTAGTCGTGCTTCAGTTTCCAGGTGGGATTTTTTCATAATATTCAATGTTGAATCAGCTATTGATGTTTGGTTCCTTAAAAGTTGTAATACATGTTCTTGATTATTGTTAAGATTGTTGATGACCAATGACATCCGCTTGGCGTATTCGGAATCCAATACTCCAAACAACGAGGAAGCAACATTGCCGATTATGTCTAGTGGTGACCGTTTGACTCGTGTCTGGTCCTGGTCAGATGCTGACAGCAAATAGTTATTGGCTTTTGCCTCAGTGATTGAGTCGTTAAAATGGGCTATAGTGTCGCTACATTGTACCTTTTCTCGCATGGAATCGCAAAGTTGCTGAAGTTCCCTTATGGATGTGTTTATCATTTCCCATTCCTTCCAATATGAAGTCAGATTGTAAAAAACTACCAAATTCCATTCGCTTGTGATTAGGTGGGATGTCCCAAGATTTTCAAAATAGATGCCTGGATTATTGCGAAAGGGAGTGACGTTAACTTGCGCCCCCGGAATCGGCATAATAAGACCAAGTAAGAGCATAAGATTAAGAGCTAACGATGCTGTTCTAGGTCGCTTACTCTTAGGTGGTCTGTCATCAACTCGATCAGGTTCGTTAATGGACACCTTCTGGTCTTCATCTGTAATGTCGTTTGGTTGATTGATGGGCTTATCTTCCATCACGGGCTCCAACTCGACCGGCAAAGGTGCGAGTCGGTGAATTGTTCTTCTAAGTACTCCCGAAGATGTTTTTACATCGGCGACTCTTACTACCCCATCTTCACCTGGGATGGTTTGGAGAACTCGGCCTAGGGGCCATGCCATTGACGGCACGTGGTCCTCCTTGATAATGACCAAAGTTCCTGGTTCAATATTCTGGTGTCGGACTTTCCATTTAGAACGATGTTGCAGTTCAGTGATATATTCTTTTCTCCAGCGATCCCAAAATTCCTGTTTAAGCTGGGAAACTACTTGCCACCTATGACGAAGGTTGCCAGAGAATGGTTGTGCGTGCGGATCCACAATCGTGCTAAGGGATTCACCGATCAGAAAGTGTCCTGGAGTGAGGGCCGCCAGATCATTTGGATCAACTGAAAGCGGCGTCAGTGGACGAGAATTTAAAATTCCTTCAATTTCCACCATAACCGTTTCGAGCTCTTCGTATGTCAGCTTCGTCGGAACAAATTCTTGGCGGACTTCACTGCCGCTTCCCACAAACCTCCGAAATGAGGTGCTCGAGGAGGAATAAAACTGAAGTTGATACCTTTTGTTGAGCAAAATTTCAAAATCTTTTCCTGTGCAGAAGAGGAATACACCGTGTCCTGTAATTCGCTGAGTTGATTATGGGCTCCAAGGAAATTTGTTGCATTGTCGCAATAGAGTTGTTTGCAGTGGCCTCGTCGACTGATGAATCGTTTCAACGCCCCTATGAATGCGTCGGTAGTAAGGTCGTTGACAACTTCTATATGCACAGCTTTGGTAGCAAAGCAGCAAAAGATAGCTACATATGTTTTCAAAGGTCGTTTTCCTCTAATACGGAAGTGCGTCCAGAAGGGGCCGCAAAAATCTACTCCGGAATTGAGAAATGGTCTGGTTGGTTCGACGCGAGTGGATGGAAGATTCCCCATCAGTTGAGCTAGCAGTTTTGGTTTGGCCTTGGTACATCGAACACATTTTTGTACTATGGAGCGGGCTACGGTTTTTCCTTTTATTGGCCAGAATTGTTGTCGGGTTATTGCAAGCAACGTCTGTGGTCCTATATGCATGTTTGCAATATGGATGTCAGTAATGATGAGCTTGGTTATTACTCCAGTATATGGTAATAGCAGAGGATGCTTGGAATTATAGGGCATCGAGGATTGCTCCAACCGACCACCTACGCGCAGAAGACTATCTTCGTCAAGGAAAGGACTTAGACCAAGCAACGGACTTGTCGAGGTCAATGATCCATGTTTCTTCAAATGCTGGATGTCTTCCTTAAATTCTGCCTCCTGTGTATATTTCACAATTACCTTCATAGCTGCTTCCATTTCATTTGTCGTTAAAATTTTGGAGGTGTGGGAGTTGGTTTTCTTACAGCATTCGGAAAACCTGATCACATAGGCGGTCACTCGTTGAAGATGTTTGAAGGAGTTTCTATGGTCGATGCTGTTGATGAAGTGCGTTAACCTCGATTCAGTGGTAGCAGCTAGTGAGAACCTTTCTTGCCTTTTCTCCAACTCGGTTTCATAATTTTTTACTGCTGGTGGCCAGGTCGTCTCTGGACCATGCAAAAAGAGAGGGCCGTAGAACCAAGTGGTAGCAGTAATAAGGGCTCTGGGCGAAAGACCCCTAGATACTAAGTCAGCTGGGTTCTGACTGGAAGGGACGTGCCTCCATTGGCTTGGGTCGGTTGCTTCTTGGATAGCCGCGACACGATTAGCGACAAAGGTGTGATAAGAACGAGAGGGCGAGTTTATCCATGCCAATATGATCTCGGAATCGGACCAATAAAATACTGGGTTCTTCCATTGTAAATCGTTTTGCACTCGTTGTGCTAATTGTGATGCCAGTTTTGCTGCACACAATTCTAATCGAGCTAACGAAGTTGCTTTGGTGGGTGCTACACGTGACTTGGCGCACAACAATCTGATGGTTATTGATCCATCAGAATGGGCTGATCTTACATATATCGCTGCCCCATAGGCCTTCTCACTTGCATCAGAAAATACATGTAGTTGAGGACTTTGAAATGTTTTTCCGCAGAAAACGTGTCGGTCCAATTTAATGTTATTGAGCTCTTCCAACTCTTGTCGGTACTGAGTCCACATCTCATGCAGGTACATCGGAAGCGACGCATCCCAATCTAATTTCAGAGTCCACAGTTGTTGAAGGAATATTTTGGCTCGAACGATTACTGGACTTAAGAACCCAAGAGGATCGAACAGGGAAGCAGTGTCAGAGAGAACTTGTCGTTTAGTAATCCGTTGCTTAAGTCCAAGTAGCGGGGTTGTTGTTATATGGAACTGATCTGTTTTAGGATTCCACATCAGTCCAAGAGTTTTGACCTTAACTTCATCTTGGCATAATACCTCCAACTGAACTGCTCTATCTTCCATGGGTATGTTTCGGAGCAGAGCCTCATGATTGGCGCACCATTTGCGGAGTTTGAATCCGGATGAATTTAGGAGTTGGGTAAGCTGCTCCTGCTTGTATAAAGTATCCCTTAAACTGTCGGATCCTGTCATCAAGTCGTCCACGTAGAAATCTTGCAGTAGAGATGTGGATCCGATGGGTTGTTGTTGCATATTCTCCTCGGCTAAGCGATGTAGACATTTTATTGCCAGATAAGGAGATGAGGTAATACCATATGTGACGGTATTCAGTCTGTAACAGCGAATTGGATGACTTGGATCTGGTCGCCATAATATCATCTGATATTTTCGATCCTCCTCATGTATTAATACCTGACGGTACATCTTCTCGATATCTGACGTAAAAACAAAACGTGGAAACCTAAATCGCAATAATACTGAAAAAAGTTCTTGCTGAAGTTTGGGACCAGTATGTAGCAGATCATCAAGCGTCAAACACCACTCTCAATTTTCGTTCTGTATTGCCTTGCTTAAAGACACCATGGTGTGGTAGAAAGAAGTATGGTTCACTGATCTTTCTAAAGTCCACCTCTTCCATATGACCCAACCGTTCGTAATCCTCCATGAATTTGTTGTATTGTTGACGTAAGTCTGGATTTGCATTTAACTTTCGCTCCAGTGACTTGAGACGAGAAATAGCACTGTCCTTGGAATCGCCCAACAATCCTGTTTCTTTTGGAAAAGGGAGTCTTACAATAAATCGACCCTTCGTATCCTTGGTGGTAGTCTGAATGAAGAATGATTCACATTTGAGTTCCGTACTTGTCATACTCTGTGATTTGGGTTCTGGTTCTTCAAGGCTCCAGAATTGTTCCACTTGACGACTCAAGTGTTCTTCAGTTAGGGTGCTTATTCCGCATGCGAGATTTTGTAGGTCTTCAAATTGTCCAGTTGGTCCGCCAAGCACCCAGCCAAATATAGTTTTTTGAAGAGTCGGCAAACCTTTGCCGATCTTAATTTGTCCAATTGACATTAGGGAGAAAAAATGTTCCATGCCGATGAGAAGATCGACACGATCTGGAGAGTAAAATTGAGGATCGGCTAGTTTAATATTCTTCGGAATTGTCCAGCCCGATATGTCTAGATGATGCGATGGATGCTGACCTGTTATCCTTGGCAGTACAATAGCTTCCAGATGAAGTTTAAAGTCATTTATCCGAGATTTGATTGTAAGGGAGGTTCTATAATTTGCGCGTTGCTTATTTTGTGAAATAACCTCAAAGTTAACAGCTTCTTCATGTTGATACAATGATAACTTCCTCGCTAAGGTGCCGGAAATGAAATTCAGCTGAGAACCTGTATCCAGTAAGGCTCTACACTCTATTTCTTTTCCTTCTGGGCCTATAACGGTAACAATTGCAGTACTTAATAAGACATATGTACCCTTGTTTGGAGGTTCCTTGGCCATAAGTGCTGAAGCTGGCTTCGGAGTTGCTGCAGATTTCGTAGGAACGTGTTTTGATGAACCTTCCGCGGTTAGAGATGTATTTGGGTCACGGCTCTTGCTCTCTGCAACATCTATATGGAGCATAGTATGATGCCTTTTAGCGCATTTCTTGCAACTTCCTGCTGTGCAAATAGACGTGTAATGACCACCTTTTAAGCAGTTCAAACACAGATTCGAATTTTTGACTAGACTGATTCGTTTAGTCGGACTCAATCGTGCGAGTTTTTGGCAGTAAAATAACTCATGTTCGCCCTTGCAACACGTGCATCCGGGTGCTGGGCTTGAAGAGGACGATAATACTCTTGACAAGCTTCGTTTATATGCATCGGTGTTTATCTTACGTGACTTCGCACCCAAAGCTTCTAACGACTGAAATCGTGTCTCTAGAAACGCTAGGAATTCCTTAAGAGATGGCAATGACTTCGGCTGTTTCAATGATTGTTCCCAAAGTGTGTGGGTGTTTCGGTCAAGCTTTTGCACAAGTATATGCAGTAGAAGCGGGTCCCAATTCTCCGTTTGCACACCGATGTTTTGTAGGCTGAGAAGGCACTCGTTAGTGGTATCATAAAGGCCCTTGACCATGGAGGAACCTTCGGTTTGAATGGTTGGCTGTGATAATAACTTATTGATTAGAGTTGTCACCAACAACCTCGTGTTCTCATAACGATCCGTTATGACCTTCCAAGCAGCGTTGTAATTTGCATCCGATGTAGTAAAGTGGCGAATCAGTTTTTCTGCCTCGCACTTGAGGCTTGTTTTTAAATAGAACATCTTTTGACAGTTCGGAATTTGCTGATTGTTGACCAGCTCAGTAAACAAATCCCGAAACTGCGTCCAGTGTAAATAGTCACCATCAAATGTTGGCAATGTGAATCTTGGAAGGTTGAGCATTGTAGTGGACGCTGTTACAGGGGGTGGAACTGCAAATGAAGAATTTATCGCTTCCAGTTTAGTCACGAGATGAATAAGCTGCGTTTGGACAGCTTCTTCCAAGAACAGATACTCATCCATGTCATATCCCAATGCCACCAAATTGCAGTCGATTTCTCTTATTTGACGATGCAGCTCTTCTAACTGGCTCCAGTGCTTGTTGAGCGAGTTAATGTTGATTTCATAAAACGCCTTCGAAGGAGGCGTGGAATCGGACCTTTCGTTGAGGCCGTTAAGCAATCGCTGTATTGCTTCTACAGACACGATATGTCTTCTTAACAATTTTGATGCTTCAGATGCACAAGTGTTGGACTGAGGTGCTCCTCTAGTCGCAATTGCAGGTTTTTTTGATTGCTGAGACTCGGCAGTCATGGTAGAGAACTCTTTTCCTTCTAGACTGGTAAGTTTCTCCAGTATATGGTTTCTTACCTCGTTGTATTTTTCCAGAACTGCGTCATAATGCCCATTCAAAAAGTATTCGTGTGCCAAATCATGTGCGTGATCTGAACGAATGATGTTATCGGTGGCTTCAAATTCATCCCAAAGTCGGTCTAGAGCTTGTAGTCTTGAATTATATTGCTCTTTAGTTCGTCGTGCAAGCGGTTCCTTCCCCAGGTTGGTGATTAGCCGTTGTATCTCGGAACCCACTTCAGCTTGCCGAGATACCAATTCATCCAAATTCGATGACATCTTCAGTGTATATTAATGTGAAGAGTCTGTAAATTCACGTAGCGTAATTTCTTTTCTGATAAACCAGTGTATCGCCCTGGTAACGCTATTGTCAGTGTATAGCCCTGACAAACGCTTTTATTAAAATCTCGCCGGGGCCTCCAATGTTTTTATTGAGCGACTATTTATTTTAATAGCCGCTTTGGTTTGATCTTATAGTCCAAACTATAAGATCCACGACGAATTGTACTCAAGTTCGAACTTGTGCACTGCGACGAGATTCTCGAAGGCAAAGAAAAACGCAATAGATTAAGGTACGCTGAACGCTTAAAGAAGACTGTATTTATTTCATAACAAATTTTGGCTTTATATACATGAATTGTTACAACCTTGTGTATGAGTTCCCACGCTGCATGGTGCCTGAAGTGCTGCGCACGCATTATTGATAAAAGCGAAATTTCGCATAGCGCTCGGATTTCGGCTAGACTGTCTGGCATGCGATTGAAAGGAAACACCGGCACCGTGCATGGTGGGAACTTGTACATGAACATTAGGGAAAACAAAATAAAAAAAGAGAGCAAAAAATTAGCTGTACTTGATAGAATAATTGAAAAGAAATAATTAAAATGAACAGATCGCATTGATCAAAATACCTAAGAGAAAATAGAGTTCTTACGTTATCTGCTACGCTAGCAGCAAGAATAGAGAACACTTCACACGATAGCTTCTTCCAATGACTAGAAGACCGAGAACGCCTACAAAACTTAACCCAAGCAAATTCTGTAATTTCTACTTGTATCTGAATGGAGTTTTGGTAAGCAGCGAACCTTCTTTTATTTACAGACGTTTTTCATAAACAAGTTTTATTTGTTTCTAAAAACGGGCGAAGCGTCTTTTGAAAACTATTTTAATGAGAGCGACTTAAAGTAATCCAAACTAATCGAGAGGTGACTAATTTACTGGATAAAATCTGGCATCATTTTCAATAACCGCTCAAAGTCGTAAGGCGTCTTTTACAAACTCACAAATTTTCACAAAGCTAGAAGAGAATGAAATTAATCAACTCCCGCGTGAAGATAATTCATTGCATCTATTTAGTGTCGGCATGGATGTATCATAGCTAGAGGAAAAATACTTGTTGAGTCCTCTTGAATGACCAAGTTGCTTCTACAAGACCGGTCTGCGTTTCGGTTTTGACTGGAAAGCCTATTTATTGACCGAATGACGGAGCAAAAAATTTCTGATCGTTTCAATTTTTCGTTTTAGCGTAAAAAATAAATAAAAATAAATTGGTGTCGCAACAGCTTCGTTGAGGGCCAGAGCGTAGCTTCCCTATTTGTGTGTGCGTCTTAATTTTTTCGCAAATGGCGGGGGTTGGACCTACACAGCCGACTCCGAACGGCTCCGAAGCTTTTTCTTGACAAATTGTACTCATCGGAGTGATTGTCAGTCACTTGCGAGAGGTGGCACAGTGAAAAAATGTCAGATTTCTTATTCGGTTTTGGACCCGGGTCTCCACGCTCAGGAGCAGACGCCCATTCATTTTTCATTTCATTTCAAAGCATTATTATTTATCAATTATTATCCTTACGTGCTAGGCAAAAACGCTTAAAGCTAGCTTAATTAACTATGTATATACTTATTTACTGGCCCTATACGGGTGCTCTAAGCTAAAACTTACAATTAAATCTATTCCTTTCGACTTACTAATATTAATTATATTTAAATTAAAATTACTAATAATGAAACGAAGAAAAAAAAAGATTAATTTTAAGAAAACCTTAGTATCTGGATATTTGTGTTTTTTACTAAAATAAGACTTAAATACTAAACTACAAACTAATCTTAGAAATAGAATCTTAACCTAACTAACAATAATGTTAAAACTACTTACACTAAATAAAACATTTGTAAGCCGGCCACGGCTGACAGTTCATGCTATTTAACTTGCTTTAAGGGCACTAAGGATTAAACATATACAACGGACAGAGATCATTCTTCATCCAGCCACCAAAAGTGTTTGTATTGCCTTTCGACATCCGCTCTGTCGTGGTCTGATACCGCCCTACTGAACCGAAGAGTTCCCGGTGAGCCACTTGCGTTGTATTGTTCGTAGTTCATCAAAAATTCTCCGTTGAGAAAAAGCCTAGCCGTATTTATAAAAGCCACGAATAATAAACTCATTAAATTCCTATTCTAACAGCATACTATCATGGGGCTCTATGAAATGAATACTATAGAGTGGAATTTAATGCCTCTAAAACTCAATGCTGTCTTATGTCACTCAAAGCGAAACGAAAACCCTCGACTATTAGCCATGAATGGCACTTGCATTGCACATTCAGTACTTGGTATGTGTATCAACAACAACCTCCTTTGGAATGATCACATAACCATTATCGCCAAAAATACTGCGAAATGTTTAGGTTTCATGAAGCGATGCAAGAATCTGACTGCTTCATATAAAGCGTACATTCGCTCAAAACTGGAGTACAACTCCCATTTATGGGCAGGTGCTCCTAAAACCATCTTGAGCCTGCTTAATAGAATTCAAAATCGAACGATAAAATTCATTGGTGACAATAATATTACAAAATCAATTGACTCTCTCCACCACCGTCACAACGTCTCCTGTCTAACCATATTTTATCGCTTCTACCACAAGCAGTGCTCTAGCGATTTAGCCAGCTGCATTCCACCTCCTCTTCACTTTCACCTTAACATAGGAATGCTCCTCAGTTTACCCTCAAGCCCAACTTCGGTCGTACAGTCAAGTATAGAGATTCGATTATTAGTCGCACGATACGAATGTGGAACGCTCTACCACGCTCGGTATTTCCTTCTCATTACAATCTGCAGAAATTCAAAATAAAGTGCATCAGTACTTATCCCTATTTCCTCCCTGATCCCTTCCACTCGCGTTATATATTAACATTTTAAGGGGGTATTCTAGTCTAGAAATTTAAAAAATAACAATTTTTTTTTACATTTTCAAAGTTTAACTTCTTCAAGAGGATTTTCGAATTTCAAATTATTTTCGGAGATATCGGTATTTTGCTGAACCGGCATCCAAACTGATTCGGCCGGAATTAATCGAACAACAGACATTAGGGATTCTCCGTCTACCTGAATCCATATTTCTCAGTAAAACCTTTTGTCCTTTGTATATATTGAAATACAAGAACCCAAGAGTAACACGTTCTGATATTTATATCATTAACGATATAAATATTAAGCTGGCAACAATGGATCCAACGAACATGTTTATGACGATGTTTCCCAAGCCCAAGCGAACCTGACAGTTATTCAGAAAGAAAACACACATGTTGTTTACGTCTTCGTCTGAATAAAGTTGTGGTACAGTCGCCAACGGAATATTAGCTTGTGAAGGCACACTGTGCTTAAACCTAATCCAAGTTGAACGAACAAAACAACTTGTTATCAGGCACGCTTCATAAACCCGAGCCTCAGCGACGTGGTTATGTTGCATGTGATGGTGTGACGGCTCTCTTTACTTTATCTTCAGATCTTGTTCTCTTATTTTTTCTTCTTTGGTTTCTTAGTCTCTTTCTCTTAAATTGGCTTAGATCTGTGTTGTCTGCTGTTAAAAGAATGATATTTAAAAAAACAAAAGCTATGCAAAAACAGAAAAGACAATCGTTTAACGAATTCATTGTTGATCAAGCAGTGTCCAAATTAAGTTAAGAAAAAATAAATTAAAGAAAATATCAAAGTATTTTTTATTTACGTTGAAAGTGAAGCTGGATCATATAACTCAAGGTGACTTGTATCTTTTATATTTAGTGTTCACTTACGTCCAGTTGACAGTTGAATTCTAACCTTCAAACCACGTGGATGTAAAGGGTTTTTCAACAGGGACGCTACAAAAGTAGAGCGACAGGGACAGCAAACGACGCTATATTTCTTGACGCTGTTTTGACATTTCTCTTCAGTAAGGTTTCATTTCAGGATGGAAAGATATACAAGCCAACAACGAGTCGAAATTATAAAAATTTACAGCCTCAATTCGGATTCGGATTTTCATCGAAAAATCATCTTCAGCGATGAGGCTCATTTCTGGCTGAATGGCTCCGTCAATAAAAAAATGCGGTATTGGTCAGGCAGCAATCCACACCTACTCCATGAGTAATCATTGCATCCGACCGAATATTTTTGGCCCCAATTGGATGATATGGACTTCGAGGACATGTGGTTCCAACAGGACGGAGCTACAAGTCACATAGCGAATGTCACAATCAATTTATTGGAAACGTTTGAACGTCTTATCTTACGAAATGGTCCAGTCGCTTGGCCGCCTCGGTCGTGCGATTAGAAGCCGTTAGACTATTTCCTGGGGGGCTAAGTCAAGTCTATAGTCTATGCCAACAAGACAGCGACGATTGATGAACTTCGTACGGATATCGAACGTGAAATTGCAGCAGTATCGGCCGATTTATGCTTGAAAACCGTCGAAAATTGGGTTCCGCGTCTGGACTTCTGCAAGCGTGCCCGTGGTGGCCATGCAAAAGAAATCGAGTTCCATACATAATGGCATCAAACGTACTTTCACAGAAATAAAGAATTTCATTGATGTCTAAAACCGTTTTTGTTTTGTATAAAAAAAAACTTTTGTAGCGCTCTTATTGAAAAACCTGATACATGTGCCGTGAGTGAAATAAAAATATTCATATTCATTCCGGACCTAACATGTTTGAGATAGATACATTAATTGCTGTTTGTATTTTTAATGAAGGCTTCATTCCTATTTTAAAAATGACGGAGCTTATGGGAATGAAAATTTACCCGGAAGCTCATTCACTTGCTGTGAAACGAGACAACGCCCGGATTGACCGCTCCGAGAAACGAGCATCCAACGCATCAAAGGAGGCCAAAACTGCTCGATATGAAGAGAGAAACGCGAAAAATAGTTTTTTCGAGGACGGTCCGATGTATGAAGCAGGAATGACAGATTGAATAAATGTAAGTCTGCAATATCATTTCATGACAGACTGCGTAAAACTTAACGCGAAACTTTAAACGCGGCTTTCTCGAAACTGTCTTTTTCAAAACACTACCCACGTTTTATTTTTTACCCGAAATTTTTAGAGAGAGAGAGAGACTTGTCTATTTCTGGAACTATCCTCATCCCCAAATTTCTATTACATTTTTTTTAATTCGGAACAGTCAAAAAAATTGGTACAAAAATTGTTTTATTTTTCAGGCAGTCGTCATTTTGTAAAAAAAATCATTCCAACTTTTCCGTAGTTCCAGACATTGCGTCATTAATCTATATTAATAATCTCCTTTTTTTTTGGTTTCAGATTGCTAGGAGGGTTGAAATCGTGGGTATGGTGACGCGCCAATTTTTTGAGACCCCCACTTCATCAACTTCTAATTTTTGAAATTTTCCATTTCTTTTATTTTTTGATTTTCTTCTGTATTCTTGTTATGTTCAAAAATAACTAATAAAAAATGGATACTTAAAATATAAATTGGGCTTTTTTTATGACACTTGAAAAATTACATGAAATTCATGCCACTAGACTAGAATACTCCCTTAAGGGTAGTCATATCCCCTTGTATGCGCGTGATCATTAAAAAAAAACAACCAACGAAATCTAAAGAGATTTCGAAAACAAAAATATTTATTGTAGCATCCTGTTTGGCGTCTCTCAATCCTTTCACAAAGTGAAACTTGTAGACTATGTATGTAGGTGTAAGCTACGTCAGTCTTTTCCCAATTGTAATTTTATCTCGAAAGCATACACTTCCATGTTATTTTATTTTCTATTAGAGATATTGCCGCCGCAGTCACACAATAAAATGTGGTTGGTCCGCTTACACTACAAAATCCCCCCTCGAAGAAGTCAGCACTTTAGTTTAGTTTAACGATGATAAGGTTTTTTTTAATATGCAACAGTCAAAGAACAAAATCGTTTAATCTTGCGCAATAAGAGAAAAGCTCATTCAATGTTGGCTCACACACAGATGCCTTATATGGAAGGCTTTCTGTCGCATTCCAAATTATTTTCCTCGACTTATTATCTTTTAGGGAAACTTAATCTTGTAAACCTCAAGATGGGGATATGTGTAAAAACGTTGAGCTCCAAGAATCGAACCCATTAGAACAATTTCCAAATGGGAAGTTCGTAAAACTGTTAAACAAAATTCAAAATCAACAATTGAATCTGAAGGAAATTTTAATTCACACCTTAAACATGTTCTGAATTCTTTTATTGTGCGATAAAACATGACGCCTTTCCTTTAGCTCAAATCAGACCTTCGCGCAATCCATTCAAGTTTATTCTGTTAAGGAATGACAAAGACCGTCTTTTAGCCGTTATCAGAGTAAGATACAAATTCCATCTAAATAAATGTATGTTAATTGAACGGCTGTGAATGGACTTTTGGTAAATGTCAGAATTATCAACACCCTTTGGCAAAGCAAATAATCATTTTAGTCCCAACTCTCATTGAAACATCTTAAGCATTTAAAGCTGTTGCCGATATACCTCTACTTTATTAAGAACTAAACTGTGTCCAACGCCAAGTCATATTGGATCGCTTTTATGGCCTTTTGGCATATACGGATAAGAGTCCTCGTTGTCATCTATTGGACAAACAATTAAATCAACGTGGCACGTTTTGTGTAATCGAAAAACGGGAAACGTTCACTGGAGTAGACATCCGTTCCTTGAAATCATCATTCTGAATTGGTTGCCTGGAGCAGATGTCCTTTACGATAAAGGCGATCAACACAAAACTGAGTGTGGAGTATTACAAGGAATGCAATGTCGATAGATTTTTTTGTCTGCTTTTCTATATTCCAGGCACATGTCATCAATGAGCATTATTTTTATGAAAATTGAATGCCAACTGAACTAATCGGAGATTGTTTTCAAATTTAATCAACAAGTATGCACGATGCTTGTGTGCCAGATCTTAGGTCGTTTTAACTCTGAAAATTGACTTCAGCGATTTATATACAAAAAGGTTTTCATAAAAGATAAAATTACTATAAGATTGGGCAAAAATGATGAGATGAGAAATGGATGCGAATGTCGTGAGTCTCTTAAACACTTCTTCCTAAAATAGGAAGTCCATCCATGACCAAGATTGTAGCAAGTGTTTAAAAAAGTCAAAGGTCTATGAGGGACTTCAAATGAACAGTGTGTTGTCGCATTGGAAATTCAGAATATTGACCGTTGAGTTAAAGAAGAGCCGAGTTGACATTTCGAGATCTCGATATACCTATCACTTCGATTCTGAGGCGAAACAGGAGATTATGATCTGTAAACCTGTAGGAATTCAAAGTCGCCAAGTTTGCATGAAACCGTATATTGGAAATCCGAAGGAGTTTTCATGGTTTTATCTTGAAAAGGGAGACTCTAAATATGTAAAAAAAAATTGGGAGACTGCTGGAAGCTACCAAGGAAATAGGGAAGGGCGAACTCTTTTTAAAGAAAGGCATTCGGGCTTTTACTGAAAAAATTAAGCAAATTAAAACTGATAAACATTGTCTTAAATATCATCATTTTTTTAAATTACATCAAAAATGCAAAATTCAGATCGTTTAAAATTTTTCTTACAAAATAAAACAATTAGTTTCGTTGGCAATGACTTCAAGTTCAGGACCCCTAGTCAGTCATAAAGAATTCAGGATTAACATTTGCTGTATTGTAACGAAATTCGCCTTGCAAAGGGGTGACGTGCGGGGGAGGAGAAATAAAAAAAATCCTTTGCTAGGCAATGAAAAAAAAAAAAACAAAATTCAAAAATTGGTTCCCGAGAGGGTTTGAAACTTTTTTTTATTTTTCATTTCTTTATTTGAATTAAAGTTATTTGAAGTTATTTGAAAATTGACAGATTTTGAAAGATCAGAACCGACCCCGATATTACTGCAGCGGCTACTTTTATAGCTCCCCGTCGATTTCCAGGAGTGTTACAGTCTTATTTTTTTTTTTGATTTCGCGCGACGTGTGTCGGGTCAGCGTATTTGGTTTGTATCCCCATTGGTTTATTCGGTGTCGTCAAAATTTTTTTTTTTATTTTAGGGCCGATGAAGACTCCGGTGGACTCAGTGTTGCAGCCTATTGTGGTGGGGCAGGGATAAAGTTTTATTTTGATGAGTAGTGCTTAATAAATTGTTAATTTCGAATTCGTGAAATGTGTTAAAGCTAATAATTAAATGGAAAGATATATGTACTGACGGGTTCTCTGGCCTTGTGTTTCCAATTTGTTTTTTTTAAGGTTTTTTTCCTGGTTCGTAACCGTACATTTGTTTGCATCTCAAACGACAGAGAAATATTGAAGTTTTGCACAAGGCTTTCATAATCAGAGGACTCTAATTTATCTTCTTTTTGTTTTTAGATCAATGAAAGGAAAAAGTAAAAGATCCAATTGTAAGGAAACAACATGAATGAGCCAGATTATTAAACATTATAAAAGTATATAAGTATATATATAATATATATATATATAAATAGTGAAAAAGAATGTCGAAATCAGTTTGATTTTGAAATGTAGACTTTTTGAAAATTTACGCCTATTGTATCTCTGCCTGGAGGATATGAGAATCAGCTTAAGCCTTGTACTCGACGTGTCCTAGCTAGAGATCCAAGGATCAATCTCTTGTCAACAGCATGTATTTTCAACGATACAAGAGAATCCAACCACTGAAATTAAAATCAAAAAAACATCAAATGTGCCTTCCTTACATTGAGATGTAAAATATGGCAGGTTTTTCCGACTCTACAAGCCTATCAAAAACGACCCTGCTTATCGAAGATTTTCGGAAGATAACTGGCTAAACAAAATGAAGTAGAGTACAGTTTGCTTTGTCCTTGTCAACCCGATCTCAGACCAAAACACAGTAGCTCAACTACAATGGTAAAAATATTTGATAAATTAAGGCAACCCTCTGGCAAGAGTTTTATCACCTTTCTCTGTTTCTTAGACTTCTCAAAGGCATTTGGTAAAGTAAAACATCGAGTACTGAGATTTAAGTTGAAAAATTATTTTCACATTGGAAGCAGGGCTGTGGACTTAGTTGAATTCACGATACCGAAATACCTGATATTTGGCTGTCTACTTCAGGGCTTGAAATAGTAGGCTAGGCTTGCAATCAATCTAAATCCTTTTTGTTCGAGTCATACAAATTATGTGATTGGCAGAGTTTATGCCTGCTTAAGAAAGTTGTGTATAACAGCTGGTGTTACACCGGTACAAACTCGTAACAAACAATAATTTCTTATTCAGAAATGGTTTAGAGTGGTCTTGACTTGCTGTCGCAACAACAAATTCATGAAGCTTTAAATGATGCGGTGCTGTAGATAAATGGTTTTTGGTTGTTCTTTGATTAATTACTTTAATGCAAGTATCTGTATCTTTTTTTCTGGTTAAGTTTTATCATAATTATTGCTAATTTATTGTAATGTAATTGAACCAATTCATGTCTTATCTTATGTAAGCAAAAAACATAATTTATAAAAAATATCAAAAATTATTGAATGAAGTAAACTAATAAAATGTAGATAAACTCTTTAATGTGTACTCGAGCGGGTCTCTCGATATACTCATTCATGAAAATATTCAATAAATATTTAACCGAAAAACCTTCTGAGACGTAAATAATTGACCTTCTGAGAATAGTTCTTACATATGTTTGTTTATCAAAATTGGCGCGGATTTTTCATGAAATTCGCAGTATCAAGCTGCTCATCAAAAGTAAAATGTAAGACTTACTATGGATTGAAATTATCATAAAATTCGACCAAAAAATGTTTGCTGAACTTGCTTATAATAAAGTACGGACACATCAACGTCTCTCGGGTCCGCTGGTTTCAATATAAAATCAGTGAAATGCTCCTGTTTAAAAAGACTGGAAAAAAAGCCTCATTATTAATCCACCTTTGCAAAGAGACAACTCAAATCAATGTTGTCTTATTAAACAAAATCTAGTTTCAACAAAAAGTAAAGCATTCTGGAAATTTTCAAAATCGATTTGTATTCATCGGGGGATAACGAAAAATACATCCACTGCAACTAACCACGTTCAACGAAAAACATGTTCTCAACTTAGTCATGCACGATGCAGTATCCGTAAACAGTGTAGATACCATTACCATGTTTTGTCCTCTCTCTGACTAAAAAACTTTGTTTTCAACTTTGCTGTCACTTATGGCCCATGGGATCACATGGAAAAGGTTTTTGTTTAAAGTTTTTATTTGAATTTTTTGGCACTAAGGACCAAGTTATCTGTTGCTTACATTTGTTCGTGAGTGTTACGAGCTGAAATTACTTTTTATTTAACAGTCGAAAGCGAATGATGTTGCTTATATTAAATTCAAATTTGTATTGTTATGTGTAATGTGTATATTATCAAAATAGTTATAAAATCAGATTAACTTGGAAAAAGTTTTTATTTTTAAAAAAATCAAATATAAACTTTTAATGTTAAGTTTAACATTATAAATCGGTGTCTTACAAAATAACATTTTACTTTTGATAGAAAATAGCAATTGGCGTCCAACAAAAAAAAAATTACATTCACCGACTATCACGATCACATCTAGCTAGTAAATTTAAAGACAGAAGATATTTTGAGCGGTCTCCTTCCATTGGAAGATTTAGTAGGAAAAATTTACGTACAATTTTTTTTCTGGAGTTATATTATAGTATATTTTCATTTGATAACTACATTTAACAAAAGAGTCCAATATTGTAAAAATATGTCATTAAGATATTTAAAATATTTCATCAAGAAAGAGAACGGAAAGATCGTCAGAACCTTGCTTATGAGTTTTGCTTAATTCGTCCCATGACACACATATTGGGAGGCAGGTAAAATTATTTTTAATTTCTATCTTCCTTAGCACTACAAAGTCCTGCAAAGATTAAGCATATTCGTTCATTTTGTTTAAGGATTTACTTGATTGCGAAGAAGATCATTATCGTGAGCTAGAAAAATTATCTTATATTATATTTTTCAGAAGAAAAAACGGTTAGGAAAAAGTTGTCAATAAGATTTTTGAAGTAACCATGACGTAAATACTCTGTGGGATAGTTGCGGCAGGGTTGGTCAAGGCAGACGGTTTTCCGTTTAGTACTCACCAATCCGTACCTAGGATCTATAATACTTTAATTTTTGGCTACTTAGCACCCTTTTTTCCATTGATAGGTTTATTCCTATAAAAGGTGATTACAAAAATTTTATGAAATGTGTTTATTCGATAAATTAAATTTTTTTTTGTAATTGCACATGTTCCAAAATGTTGCCATGATCAGCCGTTTTCATTTTAAAGTTTACACGTCTTTAAGTGTGCCTGGGACGCAGTAGGACGTCAACAAGCAATGAAAACGTTGAAGCAACGAAAGGAAGAAAATTGTCAAATTTACATATCCACTGGCTCAAGCCACGCAATTTTTTCAGATATTTTGAGCATGAATCTCGTGGCAGCATAGTTTTTTTCCGAAAAAACATTATCAAGCTTTTTTGGCTTAAGACCAACACCGCTTATTTTCTGTTCCCAAAACTTGGAAAACATATGAAAGTGCGAAGTTTTGTAATGTTTGGATAGTATAAACCGCATCGGTAGAAAAACTCAAGGCCATTACAAAAAATTTTCTATTATTGATGATTAAATATATATTCTTCAAGAAAAATAAAGTCACATTGTTTTTAAACAAACCACTTTTTTGCAGCTTCTTGAAGTTGGTTAATCTGGCATGACAGTTTTTTCTTCAATATTGGAAGTTAACAATTATTGGGTTAATAAGATATATAATGAGGGCTAAGAGCGAAAAGATTGACACTTAAAGAATAGCAAGGACATCTCCAGAGCAAAAAAATTAGCTGAAAACAATGAAATTTTATGCACCAGACATGCTGAGAATAGATTTTGCTTAAAAGAAAATTTGCTACTCATTTTGAGCACTTGATCCTTGCAATGGCCCCATCAGAAAAATCTGATGGATTCAAGTCTTAAGGCCATCGAAATGTAGACATTTTCGCAAAAATCTTCACGTGAAGCTTTACTCTACCTGGTTACATGTGAACTTAACCCATCATGTTGAAACAACACAGTGTCTTAAGAATTCTCCTTTGTCTTATCTCCGGGGAGAAAAATTCCCAAAATATTTTAAAATAACGGTCTCCGGACCTAAGATGATGAGATAGCGATATTTATTGCTGTTTGTATTTTTCATGTAGGCTTCATTCCTATTTTAAAAATGATAGAGCTTATGGGAATGAAAATTGACCCGGAAGCTCATTCATTTGCTGTGAAACGAGACTACGCCCGGATTGACCGCTCCGAGATATGAGCATCCAACGCAACAAAGGAGGCCAGAACTGCTCGATATGAAGAGGCAAACGCGGAAAATAGTTTTTTCGAAGTAGAGGAAGGTCCGATGTATGAAACAGGAATGGCAGATTGAATAAATGTAAGTCTACAATATCATTTCGTAACTTAGACTGCGAAAAACTTTAAGCGAAACTTTAAACGCGTTTATCTCGAAACTGTCTTTTTCAAAACAATACCCACGATTTCTCAGGTTCTACTGGACCGATTTACCTGAAATTTAAAGAGAGTCTTCTTTACTTGTCTATGTCTGGAACTAGCCCCATTCCCAAATGTATATTACTTTTTTTTCAAATTCGAAACAGTCAAAAAAAGTGATACAAAAATTGTTTTTTTTTGCAGGCAGTCGCCATTTTGTGAAAAAAAAATCTTTCCAACTTTTCCGTAGTTCCAAACATTGCGACATTATTCTAGATTAATAATATTTTTTTGGTTTTAGGTTGCTATGAGGGTTGAAATCGTTTTTTTTTGAGACCCCCACATCATCAACTACTAATTTTTGAAATTTTCAACTTTTTTTTATTTTTTGTTTTTTTTTCTGTATTCTTGTTATGTTAATAAATAACTGATAAAATAATGGATGATAAAAATATTAATTGCCTCTAGACTAGAATACCCCCTTAAGCTGGGTGCAGTTCCATCTCTTGGAGCTCCACCGGGTTGGAGCCACTCAATATGGGCGTCATCTGACATAAAAAGAATCTTCTTAAAAAATTCAAGGATAAGCAATTTGCTTTTTAATTGAACCTTATAAGCAAAGTAATTCAAATTCTTGCTCAGAATTATCTACAGTGAAAAAAAAAGCTTTTATAAGCCTCCTCAGCTTGGAAGCGTGCTATTGATCCCTTTTTGAATGACCAACTCTAGCACAATCGAAATTATAGTTTCATCAACCCCATCAATTATCATGAAATCTTAATTTCAATCTCTAAACTAAAAAAATTGAAGCTACTTCCGAATCGGGATGAAGCCTTGGCTAACAAATAAAATTACAATTTTGTGAAATGAACCAATTTTTCATTTTGCTTCGAGACCTTTGCTATTTTTATTTAAGTATGTAAGTATGTTCTTCATCCTCTGACTGACTCAACATGCGTCAAGGTCCGTGTTGCTGTTGAAATTTTTCGCCGAAAATTATCCCTGCTCGCTGTCATTCAAAATTTCTTATTTAACACCATCATTCCCACATCCATACCCTTTCTATTGGCGGATTAAATAAATCTTCAACCATAACATTTCCGCTGTGAGCGTTTGCATGCTGGAAATTCACTCGCCCAGCGAATCCGACCGGGGATAAGCAATTCTCGGCATAAAATTTGCGTCTTGTACACATAAACAAGTCCTCCGTCTACCAGAGTAGTAACGCAGAATCCTTCCTCACAACGTCCGTATGTTTAAATTATATTAACATTCCCATGCGCGTATGTTTAAATATTTTCCACATGTATGATGATAGAACTTTTTTTCCTTACTATAAGAGTAACTGCCTTACAAGCGCTCACTCGCAGTTAGCTATCTCCTGAGGGGACACTGTTTCCACAGCTCGCTTTGCAATTTGATGTAATTTTTGTTTTCCTTCTTTTTGGTCACGTACTTGCTGCCTTTGGTTTTTTAATGTAACATTGCCTTAGGGAACTAAGCTCTGTTAAAGCAAAAATTTAAAATTGAATTTAATTTTAGGGGACGTTATCTTTCATGAGGAAGAAACGAAGAAGTCGGTTTGGATACGCGCTTTCATATTGCAAGCAAGGAAAAATAATTTTGCTCGTAATTGGCAAAAGGTAAGCATCCTTATCGAACCGGATGCACGTACACATCTTTTATAGGATATAAAACCGCTACAACATTGTTCGATACAAAATGGCATTTGGAAAGTATTATAGCTCGCAACTTTTCGTTGAACAACCAACGATTACCTCTTTCATATTTTAACAAAGAAAAAACCCTCGTATACTCGCATGTTAGCCAAAACGTTCCTCTAACGAGCGTCTTATCCTTCGTTTGCATTTATGTTTCGATCTTAAGCACTGCCGTTCCATAAACACAATCTGCCTTCGGCTTGATGACTTAACAAACTTTAATTATGACTCTCATGCTCACCTGAGGCCAATAAATTTTCACAAGCAATGGCAAATCCTTATTCGTTTATTTCGTCCTTTTATCTGTTAATCGATACTCGACTGCAGACCCACGTCGCAACGTTAAACGTGTAAGTGCTTTGCAAAATAATATTTATTGCATGGCCATGGACGAGAAACAGATACACAGACGTGTAGTGTACATTTGCTTTGGAGCAGAGAAGACGAAGATAAAATGGATCCTGCTTTCAGGTAAACAAGAGTAATTGTTCCAAAATTGTTGTCAGATTGAGAAGCCAAACGAGGCTGTCGGAAGTGGATTATTTAATGATTTAGTGCCTGGAAAAGGAGACTGGAAAAACCAAAGTTGGACCGAAGGTGATAAGATATAACAGCTGCTTGCAATGAGCCTACATTTGGGACAATTTTGTGACTGTCTGCAGCTGTCTTGAAAGAGAGCATTAGTGAAATTATAGAAGAAGAATACGAATTTTATTTAATTAAGACCATTTTGGGAAAGATCAAGAAATGTAAAGTCGAGACCCATTCATATTTCATTGATTACGGAGCCACGTTTGAAAGCTTCCACCGGCCATGACTAATATTGGAATATCGTGAATCTCGAAAATGGTTAAGGCATTCTTGTGGGACCAATTTTATGAGTCAATGTATCGCGATCACGATAGGATGCGTTTTTCTTTTCATAGTTAACTCGGATCTAGTTTATAACTACACAAGATTTTGGAAAACAGAAGAAAAATTTATTCTGAGTGGAAAAGACGACCTTCTTGTGATAACTGGGAGGAGTACTGTAGAGCTCGAAATATGTGCACTTTTAAAACACGTCAAGCTAAGAGACTTTACTTCTCCTCCAAGCTTAACACTTAACTGGATCCAAAGAAACTATTGAGAAACCTGCGTGATATTGGCGTTGGTAAAAGATCAAATGAAGAGTGCTCGATTGTTCAAAATGTTCTCAACAACTCATTTTTAACAGCTTGTAGTAACAGTCAAAGTTTTGCATTTAACATTTTCATTTTCATTTTCATTTTCATTTTTCATTTCATTTTATGTTATTCATCATTTCTCAAACAGTTAAATTTAATTAATATACATATTATCTTTAAACTTATCGCGGATTAAATGAGAAACATTAGTGACATCTTTATTAGGAATTAAATAGTGTCGATTGTCACTTCAAAGCAAACAAAACTTAAATCCAAAATATGGGTGGGGTGACCCTTAAAAATTAAAAATTATTCTTACTTTTTTTTTTCTTTTAAAATTCAAAGAAGTTAAACCAAATAAAAGCAGTAATTATATAGATTTTTTTTGGAAGAAGCCAATAGAAAGTTTTACGTCGATATTGAACAGAGAGACAAAATACTCAAGATCACCAGAATGTTAGGACTATATAAAAGTTTTTCCAAATCCTTATATTTAAAATTGAAGAGCCAATTTCTTAATTATGTTCGCTGTCCTTACGGACCTAATAGATAAAGGTAACTCATTGAAGAGACGGCAGGATACTATATTACTGTATAAAAATTACGAAGGGCAGTATTGCGAAAATAAGGCACAGAAACTAAATGTTTGATGTTTCCACGCAGATTATAGTTGTCAAGGATCCTGAAGTTGAGATTGCCAGATCTAACAAAGAGTGTCTTCAGTACTTTGACAGTGACCTGTGTAATGAGTTCAATAAAGATTTTGAGACAGTAAATGAGAGCGACGTTGCTGGCGAAGCAGATTACAAACCACATTGATGAGAACAATCTCCTATCTACTTTCCTGCTCGACTGCCTTGGTAAAGATATTTTACGATGTAAGACAACAGTTCGATCAATGTCATCTGACGCTGCTATGTCTTCTCGATTTTTCCAAAGCTTTTGATAAGGTAGATCATGGGATCCTTTGCAAAAAACTCCGCTTTAACTTTGGTTTCAGTGACAAGGCTGTACGACGTATAAAAAACTACTTGTTTATTTTTTATGTATTAATATTTATTATAATAGGTTTATATTTATTATAATAGGCTTAAAAAAGTTTTAGTTGGTAACCTCTTCTCTGAAATGAGACAAATATTGGCAGGTGTACCCCAAGGCTAAATATTGAGACCCATCCTGTTTTGCATATTTATAAACGACCTTCCGGATGTTTGTAGTAATGTCTCATTACACATGTACGCATGTTTCCATGCGACGGTGGCCAACGCATGGAAACTATTCGCATGTTTATTTGCATGCGTCGTGCGTACATGTTGCGGTAGTACAAGACATGCAAGGCGGTTCGCATACGTAGTTCTAGGCCAAAAAAGCTGAATACAGTGAGCATTATAAAGCCCAAACTTGAAAGGAGGTGTATTTTGGTGAAAGGGCTGAGCGGACCAATTCGATTACTTGCTAGGTAGTCTAAAAACCTGATGCCATTGTGCGAAAGAGTTGACCTTGTGACCGTAATTTGTTGACAGATCGAGATTGGGTGGGCTTTGTACATCAGGATGGAGACACAACGGATTTATTTTTGCATACTTTTTTTGTAGATTTCTGCTGGTTATTTTTTGAGGGCTTCAGTCAAAAGGAAATTAATTGTTTAGAAATTTGTTTTAATAAATTACATTTTCGTCATCCTGATTTGTCAAACCATATCTACTTCTTTCCATGTGCCAAATTGCTTCCATTGGGGATGAGAGTCCCTCGGACGATTTGAGTTTGGCCGTCACTGATCCCTTTTAATTATAAATTTTGTTTTGTGGATTTTGCTACGGAAACCCAGAATTCGAGCATCTCAGATCACATGTGTGGAGCGAACAATAAACTCTAGAAAGTATTTATGACACAAATTTGAAAACCGTCAGATAAAGATTTTAACTGAAAATATGAATATAAAATTTTGCTTATCCATCATTAAAAGCGTCGTTCTTCGCATTAAATCTTAAAAACACGTTTTAATTGTTTTACGCTTTTTTTCACAAAATAAATCCATTGTGCCCACGTCCTAATGCTTGAATTCGTGCACTCGCATGTGATGTTTCTATGGCTTCACATGCTGCTTGCTAGTACACGGCATGCGAAAAAGTCACATGTTTGCATGCGATAAAGGCGTAGAATGGACTCACATGTGCATGCGTGACTATATGCGACTGTCACAAATATGGGTAGTACACGAAATGCAAACTCCATGCAAGTATTGTGACAGATTTTGACGTCAGAATGACGTCGGGCTCGCATGTACATGCAACAATTTCCATGTCGTTTACTTCGGGCTTAATTGTTCAGTTGCGATTTCATGAAACACTTTCTTTGTATGGGGAGGGACTCTATTGATTTTAAGCTTAATATAATTTTATAATTTAATTCTTTGTAGTTGTAGGAGGAATAGTGAAATTGTGACAGACTGAAGGACAGACGGAAGAACGGACGGACAGCGGAGGGTAAGAAATAAGGTTTTTTAGGACCTTTGGAAACGGAACCCTTAAAATGAAACAAATTTTTCTCTTAGGCGACAAATAGCAACACACCCCTTCTTCATTCATTATTTTATTGTTTTGCCTTCTCGCCTAGACTCCCATCTAAAACAATGCGACAATGATTATTATCTGTTACACAAGGTTAATCATTGCTCCTAAGGTCAGTCACTTTTAGCTATTAACACAGCCGGATTTCGCGGTTCGTTTATTTTCTATTTAACGACCAAGATAAAAAAAACACACATTTTTTTCAATATGGACTGCCTTGGGAGAAAGCCGGAGAAAAAAATAATAATAATAAATACATACCTATTCAGTTGAAGCGGAGTGTACATGCCATCACGATACTCATTCTCGTACGATGCTTGCGGCTCAACTCAATAAACACACGAGTGCTGATTCGCATTTATCGTACAATGGAAAAAGGTAACATGGACGCCAACGTACTTAATTTTGCACAGCATGCGTAGCCTGCACTCAATTACATATTTATCAAGTGGAAATGAATTGCGCTTTGGGACCACTTCAAAGGAAATTGATTGTTTGTGCTCTCAAATTGAAATGAAAGGTCAAGGTTCGTTGCAAATATCCGCAACGGCTTCTGATAGGTTATGGAATGCTGGGTAATTGGTGTTTGGATGCACTCACTTAGTTCCAACGCTTAACCATGAAAAATGTCATCAGAGTTGTAGCGACGAACGAACCACCCGTCTATGCGTCGGACATTTTATGTATGGCTTTTGTTTTATAATGAAACCAATTTCAAACTGCAATAATTGGTTGAAGATTGATTTAATGTGAAAATGGATGATGGTAGCCATATTGTGGTTGCAGACCAACAAAAACACTTTCATTATAAAATTATTAGTCATCAGCTTAAGCTCTGGTTTCATTATTATTTATTGGCAAATTTGCAATTTGCAATGAAACCAAAGGTACCACGGCTGAGGTAAGACAAGGTGCACTGACACAATTCGGGTCCCAAAAGCAACTTCGAAACGAATATTCAAATTTTGTATATTATCAAACATGGGAATAATTCAACCAACAGGAATCCCATGATGACACGCATCTCCACGCTGCACAGAATCAGGAACAAGAGTGTACTAGAATAACCTGCCGACCGAAGTCGAGATCAAGATGAGCTCATATGCAAGACGCAATGTTGCTGGCAATCAGGGGAATCACAAGGCCAAGTAAATAGGATTCTATTTGACTGCCATAGAAATAAGTGATAGGTACCCCAAAGTATACCACCAACAGGATGCTGCACCACGACTTATTTCATCCAGATCCATTGTATGAATCAGATTTTTTTTTTGTAGCGTGGGTACATATCTAAACTTTTGTTTTATCACTTTTGAAAATCATATCGAGTTGGTGACGCCCACTATTAAGCAGAATAGCAGCGAGTACGTTGGCAATTTTTGCCCAGGTGTAGGCAGCACTTCGAGACAACTTTTACTAACAGTGACGCCGTGAACGATTAACAGACTACGGAATCATTACCAAGATGACTGCAAAAGAAACCGAGCAATGCATTATGAACGAAACAAGCAAAAGAAAAGCACCCGGCTATGACCTCTTCGATGGTAAAAAATTTAAAGAACTACCCAGAAATGCCTTTTTATACCTGCGGAACGTATTCAATAGCATTTTAAACTTCAAAAAGTTATCGCTATTCGTAAGCCAGAAAAGGACGCTTCGAAATTTACGTCGTACAGACCGATCAGCCTACTTCCACTTACTATACTATATATCTAAAATGTTTGAAAAACTCTTTCGAAAAAGGGTTGATCCTATACTGAAATAGACCGGGGCTATCCCAAGCCACCAATTCAGTTTCAGACGACATGACTTAACTCTCGAATAGATACATAAAGTGGCAAACAAAGTTTCATCATCTATTGACGAAAAAGATTTCTGCGCAGCAGTTTACTTGGACGTCGCAAAAGCTTTTGACTCGGTTTGGCACAAAGGACTTATGTGCAAACTTAGGACGGATTATCTCTTATTACTTAAGAGTTATCTAGAAGAATGTTACTTCTATGTCAGGTATGTTGACAAATGTTCCCAAATATACCCTGTAAATGCAGGAGTGCCTCAAGAAAGCATCCTTGGACCACTCCTTTATCTTTTATTTACAGCAGATATCCCTCACCCCAGCAAAGAAACGACAATTGTGGCAACTTTTTCAGATGACACTGTTCTCCTAAATTCCGGAAACCATATTCAATCAAAAACATCCCAACTTCAAGAAACACTGGACAAAACAATAGAGTGGTTCTCCAAATGGAATATAATACAATACAAGTTATTTACACTACAAGAAAAAAATTCACACCTTCACTATTTACCATCAACAACCGACAAATAAATATACAACCCGTCACCAAGTACATGAGAATACATCTGGACAACAAACTGATTTGGAAATCCATACCCAACAAAAACGTGCCCAGATAAAACATAAATTTAGACAGCTCTATGCGCTACTACCACCATAATCAAAAGTTTCGACTTATAGTACATAAAACTAATCACTTAAAAGAGTATTATAAAACCAATATGGACATATGGTAACCAAATTTGTGGAAGAGCAAAGAATACAAACCTGAAAATAATCCTGACACAGCAAAATATAATCCTAAGGACGAATCCAAATAAAATGCAAGCAATTTCTTTCAACACTTGTTGTATTCCCAATAACCAACTCAGAATAAATGGAGCCGAGCTAAGGTGGGAAAAATCCATAAAACACTTAGGCATACATCTAGATAAGAGGTTAAGTTTTAGTGATCATATTTCAAAAATATTGAATAAAATTAGTATCGCTACTAAAATGCTTTGCTCCTTCATAAATAGAAAATCTAAACAATCAAATGATAACAAGATTAATATCCATAAAGTCATATTCCAAGCTATTCTGTTTTATGGTTGCCAAGTATGGGGTAGCTGCGCCATTTGCGCATATTGCAAATATCGCAAAACAAACTCCTTAAGATGATGATCTATTTACCTTGGCACTATTCTACTAATGTTGAATTGATTTCTGACAGAATTCGAAAACTTATTCATTCGTTCAGGATTCGCTGTGCATTCGCGGATAATATACTAGTCAATCAATTGTCTAATTAACAAACTATCAAATCAGCTAATATTACATGAAAAATTATTTATTTTATAGATGTACGTGTTTTATTTATTTATTCTCTTACTTATGTATAGAGTAACTTCGGGTAATGTGATATAGGTATTTGTTTTCTAACAACTACTCGTAATTTTTATGACATATCTCATAGAGCGCTATGTCTTTTAGTTTCTTGGTGTATTGCGCATTATATTAGGAACCAAAAGCTCCATAGCGTAAGCCAATTTTAAGATATTTCGAAAAAATGTGAAAACGTACTTTTACTCCCTTGAATGAAATTGGCGGGTAATGTGATATACCATATCATATTACCCGAATAGTTTTTAACCACACAATTTATCAGAATTATTGTTCTTATGGAAAATCAAAAATATTTGAAAGCAGATAGCTAATGAATACATTTATTTTTTTAAAAAAAAATCTGACATTGAAGCAACTAGTACATTAAAATGAGAAAAATCTTACATTTATTTTATGAAATTTGAAAGAATAAATTAATGAAATGAAGTAAACTAAATTAAATACAAGTAAGAACATTAAAGTACTTAAAAGATAACTCATAATAGCAAAAGAGTATAACATATTTACAGTAGTGAATAATATAATATCTAATAGAATTTTAAAAAGTGTATCGTATTTACATTGTTTTTAAAGTGAGTTGCATTACTCGCATACGAAAATAGCTTGTCGTGTTGGTAGACATTTACTGGGAGCCCAAATTAAATCGCACTGCAAGCACGGTACCAATATCGTATTCTCCTTATCGAAATGAAAGTTTTTGTTGCAAAAAGCACAAGCACTGTCCTTGTTGGGTGGAGTATTTGCCCAAGGATCGTCGTCTGAGCTCGGCAAGTGCAAACTTTCATCCGAATCGCTTGATGACCTTACTATAGTTTGCTTTGCCCGTTTTGATTTAACTGGTATTGAGCTTTTCGCCACTGCTTTTTTACGTTTTTCGATGTTTCGAATGCTCTCTTCCAAGGCTATTTTATACAGTGGTGTTGTACTATAAGTATCGTTGCGACTGATCTTTTACCTCTTCTGCTGGTAGGCTGTTGAAGTTTGGGTGATGGTGAAATCTCCCAAGGTGTAATGAACGTTTTCGTAGCCGCACTACCAGTACTAGCAACTGGTTCTTCCGGCATGATTACGTTTATCATAGCCGCTGTACTAGTGCTGGCAACTGGTTCTTCTGGGTCGTTTTCTCGTCGGGAAAGCTCAAATACTTCGTCCGGATGCTTTTTGGAAATTTCAGCAGTAAAATCGTGCTCATGAAATAAATTTTTATCAAACGGATAAATACCAGTACACTTAAATCCATAGATGGCAATATGAGCTGTTTGAACTTTAAGATAAGCTTTGGAAAAAAGTTCGATGACATCGAATTGTGTTATTTTTCGGCCTTGCCCTTGCATAAATCTCCGTATTTCGTCATTGTAGTATGTCTTAAGGGGTCCCATAAATGCTCTATGCAATGGTTTTGTGAGTACAATGCGGTGGTTAGGATATAATTACAACACCATTTTGTCGAGCTTTTTCCAGAAACTCAATATTTCGTGTATGACTGTAATGACCGTCTTAGACCAGCAGCACAGGGCTCTCTTTTGAAGGGTTTGTGAACCGCGAGAAATGATCAAACCATTTAGAAAATATTGGAATTTGTATCCATCCAGATATGTTGCAAGCAGAATCGGAACCAGGAGGAGCATGTTTCATTAAAATTGGAGAATTTTTTTTTCTGGGAAAAATGAAGAATGGTGGAACAAAAGTTCCACGCGAGCTCATGCAGCTGTCAACCGTTATGATACAGCCCCTCTCTGCAGACGTCATGCAACCTATTTGCCTCTTTCCTTTTGCTGCTAAGATTTTTGGTTGTCTGCTTTGAACAATAGACACTCCTGTCTCATCCATATTCCAAATACGAGTTGGGGAAAAATTATATTTTTCATATTCCTGTTCCATTAAAGTGTAAAATCTGCCCACATTCTCAGCATTAAAGCCTTTTGCTCTGTCAATTGATGTTCCGGTTGGAATCCTGATGCTAATTTCTGATTTGTGTCTTTTCAGAAATGCATACAACCAGTCCTTTCCAGCGCATTCTTTCATTACTGAAAATGGATTCGCAATGCTATTTCGTTATGCCACTTGGAATGCTAGTGAGCGAATTTCACTGCGAGCGTGATTCCATTTCCTTTATGTATTTCACCAGCTCCAATTCCACTCCCTGGCTAAAAACAGGCTTGCGTCCCAAAGGCGTCGTTTAAATATCGTTTATTTGTTTATTACTGCGAGCTGCCCTTTGCAGTGTTGCAAATGTAACTCCAAACGTTTTCGACGCCAAAGTATGCCCTGCTCCCTCTCTGACTGCCATAATAGACTTTCTCATTGCATACGCATCCCATTTGCTTATTTCACCTTTCTTTGGCATGATCTGGAAATAATTATAATTATCTTTAGTAACTTATAATTAATTGGAAATAATATATTTTGACCATATCACATTTGCCGAAATTAGATTTTGAAACAATGATGAGTTTTTAGAAAAAAATACTTTAGCAAATTAAACACTCACCCAATTTGTGGCTATTCTGATTCACACAGGAACTGATTTCAATATTTATGTTCAAAACTTTTCTTCAATTTTGACTTAAAAACACATAAAGTGCACACAAAAAAAAACTTCGACCGCACTGCCGATACAATTTCACTGAAATGATAGCAAATAGAACGAATCTGTTTTGCAGCATGTGTTTTTTTCTGGTTCTGTTATGTAGATAAGAATATTTCAGAAAATATTGTGGTATATCACATCACCCAACCATATCACAATACCCGAATTTACTCTACATTTATTTATCCTTGTTAACAGATACATTTTATTTAAACTATTTTCGCGTTTGCTTGATTAATTTATTTCTTATATTTATCTGTTTCATAACATCTTTTTCTTCTGTGATATTTTAGTTTAACTAACTTTAACTTGTTATTTATCTACATAATTATTTACAAAATTATAAATTTATATATTTATTTATTGACATATTTATTTGTTTATTTATATATTTATTTATCTTTAGTTTAAAAATATTTCTTTACTTATTGACTTCAATTTAGTCGTTTTTTTTTTGTTTAAAGCTTGTGTTTAAATGTTTGTGTAATATCATACCTAATGTTTCTTTTTTTTTCTTTAATTTTTTTTTTGCTGTTTAAATTGGAGGGTTTTCTAAATGTTATGTTATATAATAAATCTCTTATTTTTAAAATATAAAATTAATATTTCAGTAGAAAGATAACATGTAAATTATCATATCTCTGAATGTAAAATGTGCGGTGACAAACCTACTTGTAAAGTTTTGTGATACCAAATAAAATATCTATCTATCTATCTATCTAACGAAGATGTTGAGTCACTCCAATAGGGACATCAACACATTACCTGACGCAGAAACCCTAAGCAAACGATGATTAAAACGAAAAAGACCTATTGATCTAGCTCTCCATGATTATGTGTCTACTAGGTGTATTTTATGTATTAGATTATTATATTACAATCTTATACTCTTTTCTATGTTTATCTAAAGAATATGTTTCACATTTCCATGAAAAAAATTAATTGTGTATGACAGATATTATTGTACACTAATTTGACATCCAATGGCGGCAACAGCGAGCGTATTTTCTTGTCATAATTAGTACATAATTTAGTGCCATGGTTCAAAATTCTATTAAAATCTCCCAAAAGTGAACTATTTAGGTACAACATTTACTCGATGTCTAATCGACAGTTGTGAAATGCGTTAAAGGAATAAAAAAGATTAAAAAAAAAGATGTAGGCCTTCAGGTTTTGTAGGGTCCTAAGATGGTTGCCATAAACGCGGCATCGAAAAAAAACTACACATCGTGGATACAGCCTGACCACTCCTACGTTCTCAGGTCATCTGATTGGCTAAAAGACTCCATTTCTTCGTCTTGTTATATTCGCGGTTTTCCTGAACATAGTGTCCCAAAAAACAATTGATATCCGGTCCAAGAAAGGACGATATTGCAAAGGGCCGGATTGCAATCACGGAGCATCGGTTCAAAAAGTAGGCCTCGGTGGTAAGCGCACGCTCCTCACAGTTCCAACCCACGATGACTACTCTCCTGGAAGGTGACTTTGGAGCCACGCCTGTCGAATAAGACTAGGCTGTTCTTATAGCCTGGCAATTATATCTAGTCTTTTTGGCATTACTTAAAGTAATGTTCGTTGCTGGATCTGCAGCGGGTGGTGTGGACGATCACGCAAAAGTCCATTATAACCTTGGATGTGGCTAGTTTGTTTTGTAGACATTGGTTAAGCTGACTGTATCTATATGTTGACGTTTACGCTAAGTATACAGTGATGTTTTCGTCTCGCTTCATTCACTTTGATGTAGCAGGCTTTTATCTTCTCGGCCATGTTAAGCTTGATCTACAGCCAATGCTGTGATTTGCTAACTCTGTTAAAATGCTGTGGCCAACCGGCGCTATAGCCAGTGCCTTGACAGACCATAATCACTAGTGTTTTGTAGAGATCTATGTGCTACAATCAATAGCTAGCTAGCCATCTCTCAAGTTTACCGGAGTTGGACTTGTTACGTTCAATAGCTTTAGATTGAGTAGATATATCTCCATTACGCTGGCCTGTTGTCTCGAGAAAAAGAAGTGTATTTCAAAAGCTCTTTCGTCTTGCTATGCGAGTGTATTTAGTGTCATGGCTCTTAAGCGAGCATATAGACCTTAAGCCCAGTATTGTGTCTTACAATTGCTTTACCTTTATATTTTGAAAGTATTAACTTTGACTTCTGAATCCACTGTTTGCACCAGGACTGTCTGTTAGTGTTTTAGCTATCTGCCACTTACAGCAGTGCTGTGCTCGTGGCTGCCTTAATGTACATTGGAATGGTTGGATGGCACTGCTGTTGCTGGCTTACTGAGCTGCCCAATGCTTTGGCTTTTTGCCCTTTTGCCGGGTTTTAAATCGGACATAACTTCTGACATTTCCAACTGACTCACATCTGGCGAGTTATCTAGGATCCCAAAAGTATAACCGCATTGAAAAATATACGTTCTGTTAGGCAGCAAGCGAATCTTACGGTGTTTCACAGATATCCTTGGATAGCGAAGAAATTTTTTCATAGCTTACTTCTAGACGGAAAATTGAGTTGTGATTTTAAATTTATTTTTCTTATTCACACATTCTGTGAAAGTTGCAAGAGTATTCCTATAACGGTTCAGAAGATATAGCCCTGTGACAGACGGATGGATAGAAGGGCGGACAAAAAGCGGACCATTTGTAAAAGGGTTCCCTTGTCACCGTTCCGTTGGAACCCTAAAAATAAATTTTTGAAGGCTGTTCAAATTTTACTTATTTTTTAAGCATGGCAACAGTTTTAAGATATTAGAAAAGTAGACTGGGCGGTGCTACCGTGGGTCCGAGGATGCTGCTACAATTCTTAAGAGAAAAAACAATGGAGTAGACGTTTTAATTCAATTCAATTCAATACAAATTATATCATAATAATTCAGTTCTTTTTACAATTGCATTTTACATAGTTTAAGAAGAAATAAAATAATTTATGCGACTTAATATTTGAAATACATAAAGTATAGAAATAGTGTCAAATGCCACTTCAATAGGCTAAACTTAATGTATAAAAAATATTTGGGTGGGGTGACCCTTATTACTCAAAACAATAAAAATTCAAGTTAATTTGAAGGAAAATGGAATAAAATTAAAAATAACAAAGAAGAAAAAGAGATGAAAATATTTACAAAAACAAAGAAGAAAGAAACGAAGGAAAACCTTAAAATACTATATTAATTGTATCAGAATGTTAGAGAAAAAGTCTTGAAATGATGCAAAGTTAAGATCCAAAAGCCACTGTCTTAAACAATTTACAAACCCTCCAGAATTTGTCAAAGCTTTGATTGAAGGTAGTCTATTAAAGAGACGATACGATGAAATTAGGTAAAAATTACGAACTGCAGTAGTGCGAAAATTGGGCACGGAAACTAAATTCGAAAAGTTTCTACAAAATTTGTAATCTTCAATTGACCTCAAGTTGAGATATCCCGATCTATTGAGTGGAAGAAAATTCATATCACGAAACAAAGGGTAACTGGGATAACGACGATGGTTACGGCTTATTATTCTCAAAACATTCTTTTGCAGGATTCTAAGAGGCATCATTTTGTTCATGTATGTATGTACCTCCCCAACACGTGATACCATATTGTAGCTTTGACTGGAAGATACCATAGTAGATAACTCTAAGTAGTTCAAATGAGCAAACATTTTTGAAATGAAAAAAATTCCGCAGAGTGCAGCGGAGGTATTTCCTTAACAACTTAGCATGGTAAGAAAAGCTCATCCTGTCATCAATAGTTAGTCCTAAATATTTGAACTCATCGACTCTCTCAATAGGAAAACAGTTATCGCAGCAAACTAAACTTCTACAATAGGCTATACAATAGACTATAGACTATACAATAGACCCTCGGTTCTTAAACCCCATGGTTCCGCGGTAGAGTTTTCAGGGTTCCGCCACTTTTTCGAATTAAGAATAATAAATCCCAAAAATAATTTTTGTAAGTATGCAATAACAAACATTTTTGCGCTTGTATTGTACAGCAACATCCACTTCCAAGAAAATTACGGACTACAATCCACGAAGTATTCATGCGTGTGAGTATAGTTCGCGCATAGCTCTTATGGTATACTGCACACTATCTTACAAACAATCAACTTGACACAAAACGCATGCGTGTGGGTATCGTTCAAAGACAGCTTTTGTAAAAGTTCAGCATAATTTCACAAAGAGTAAAAATATAGTTAGAAGTCAAATAAACGTTCAATTTTGCATCTATTTCCACATTGCTCGTGACTTCCGAAATTTACTTTAACTTTTCTTTTCAAAATATATTATTATAAACTAGCTACAGTGAAAGTGAAATATTTTTGGTTAATATACATATATACTAGTTATGTTAAAGTCATGATGTTTTTTCCCAGAAGCGGAAAATGTTGCCGCTGTTTTCTTATAATTTTCTACAATTCTTTAAAAAAAAAAACCCAATACCCAATTCATATGTATACATATGTACATACATATATAATTGAAATAATTATTCAACCAATTTTTTTCTTCATTATGAAATTTTAGGAAATAGAAAACGCGGCATCAAGTTCAACAAAAGGTATACAAGTAAATGAAGAAAAACTTATTTCAAAAAAACGGCGATACGATGAATCTTCTGTTGCAAGTTCCGAAGAACCTGATGTATTATGCCTTGTTTGCAAAAAAAAGTTAGTTAATAGTTCTCACGCACCAGCAAAACTAAAACGACATTTCGATACAGTCCACGAAAATTAAAAGGAGAACAATATCAGTTTTTTTCAAAAGCAAAAAGATATGCATGAATCCACAGTGTCCATTTTGAGTACATTTGCATAAAATGATAACGAAAGTGCAACTGAACCATCTTCCTCCTTAGCTACAGGATAGCTCGATGTGGAAAACCGCACACTATTGCAGAGTCTTGTTGTGTGTTGTGTACTTGGAGAAGCCGCGGCAAAAAAAGTTGCAGCAGTTCACTGTTCAAACAGCACTGTGTCTGATCGGATTCACAAAATATCTGACCACATTGAAGATGAACTCGTCCGCAGATTGAATGCTTGTGATATGTTTGCAATGCAACTAGATGAAAGCACGGATGTTGCCGGCTTTCAATACTTCTTGTTTTCGTGAGGTATTGCGCCAGGAAGTAACAGCAGACATTGTATTTTGCATCGCACTTGTGATAAGAAGAATGCCAGCTGATTGGAAAAAAAATTCTTGATGTAGCTGTGAAAATTGTTAATTTCGAAAAAAGTCGTCCTCTCCAATCGAAGTTGTTCAAAAATGTCTGCAAGATATGGGAAATCAGCACGAATCACTTCTTCTGCACGTGGAAATAAGAGGAAAAGCTTTGTATAGATTATTTCAACTTCGTGATGAGTTGAAAGTTTTCCAACTGGCCAAAAATTTGTCTTCATCTACAAAGATTTTTGATGTATTGTATGATGAGCAATGAATAACAAAATTAGCTTATCTTGCAGGCATTTTTGAAAAATTTAACGAAACTGCTACTGCTTTAACATAACATAATATATTTGGCGGGGAGATTATTTTTATATCGTTAAGAGTTGGGGTTCCGAATTATATTTGGGCCCTTTTTAGGGTTCCACAGCTCATTAAGTTTGAGAACCGCTGCAATAGACTATGAAAAGTTTGAAGTCCAACTGCAACCGGCAAGTTTGTATCTTTGACAATCAGGCGCATGAAAAATAATGCGACGCATTCTGACCGACATACCATTTGACTTTAAACGGTTACAATTTCCAGTGCGGCTTACATTCGCGATGCCAATAAAAAAATCGCAAAGAAAGCTGTCGACTGTTTGAGGTGCTAATCTAGAAAAACCATGTTTTTTTTTTTATTTTCATAAATTAATGATTAAGTAGTTTATTTGGAAAATATGACATGGCTTAATTTATAATTTTGTACTACATTGATTTTGAACTGATACTTTAACAGTCACAAGCTGAGATTGACGCGGGAGACAGCACAGAATTGAACCTCGACAAAATATTAACTACCACGTAAAATGAAATCTACGCGCAAAAAGTCGCATATGGTCCTCTTTTACAGACCTTTGGTGTTATATCTTTAAACAATTCGAAGTATTAAATCCACTTTAAAGGATAATCGTATTCGGCTCCTTCGTTCTTATCCTGAGAACGTTGCTCCAAATCAAGATAACTATAGAGTCCGTCTCTGAATAGAGAAGTATAAAGTTGCGCTCTCAGCATGTCAGTTAGGAGACAATGGTCACATTAGATACATCCATGCCAACCGATATGCCGCCGCTGTCATCTCATAAAATAACTTGAACTACGAAATTGCCTACTTCAGACCATCTGCTTCCGGGCAAATGGACAGCAAGGGACAATTCCACTCGAAAAGAAAACAAAAAAAGACCGAGACAAGGATAAAGCAAATATTAACAACAATGCCCCTGGAGCTGAAATATGCTTCACATTAAAAACCACTTATGACACAAAACCATAAATTCTCAGCGATTATCATACAATGGGGAAGTTAAATTCCGTCGACTCTCTCTCTCTCGCTCTAACGGGCAAGGAATTTTCCTGCAAATAGATTTCGAGAGCAACAGGACGACCAAAAATGATTACAAGAAACACGAGCACATACTCCCTAGCATCGATACATACTCGTAGCTCTGTTCAGGCGAAAATTTTCTGGTATCCTGGAAAGTCTATGCCCCTAGGAGAGCAGAGCAGAGCAGAGAACAAACAAAAAATCGATTCATTTCTGCAGCACCCCCTTCGGCAAGAGTGGACTCATCACTTCTCAAGATTAAATCCTATATCCGGGAAGCTATACCATGTATCAGGACCATAACTCAACATTTGTAATGTCATTGTGCAGCCGTGGAGTGCGGTGTCGTGGAATTGGATCCCACATGGGAACGGCCAAGGGTTAATAAAACTCGCGGATATGGCCTTTTTACGAGCGTGTCCATCAATGGTTTATATTGTTTCAAATGGGATTATGCCGCTTCAATGAATAAACGAGAAATATAAGCTTTAAGGCACAGAAGTCCGTTTTTATGGAATTTCCTAATGAAATAATAATCAATCCGTTATTATTTAACTTTATTTGATTTATGCTTTGTGAATTTGATTTATTTTCCGCGGAAATTTATTATGCAATATTTTAATGGTCCGTTTCAATCAAGAAACTTGTCCAAATAAGCATGCCAGTGTGAGTTGAAAATAAAATTTTTAGTTTCAATCTGTGAATCGAAGATTATAGATTTTGAGTTTCACAAGATTCAGGAAATAAAGGGTACGTTTTCAGATTTTAATTGCAATTGCTCGTATTGGAACAGGATGAGGTAAGCGGAGGAAAATTTGTTCGACGAGAGTGATTTGCGGATTTGTTGCCCGCCATTAGTTACTAGTTGGGACGGCATCGGTCGTTCCTGATTTAGCAACATTAAAAGTGCGGTGATTCGTTTGTTTGTATGCTTTGTACGCGTTGGGCGTTTTGTACTATCTGATTTCTATATTGACGAAATAAGTGATGGACCGAACACGAATTACTCATCACTAGTTACCTGTCGACATTCAACACAAACAATGGAAGTTCCAACTACGTCTTTTTGGGAACAGCCGTTGTCAACATAATCAGTCGAACTAATAATCCTATCAAGACAAGGGCATTATTAGACTCAGGCTCTCACGGACCGACTGGCAAAACAATTGAAGTTAACACCAAAACAGGAGATGCTCGAAGTTTCCGGCAAGGGAGATACTCGGGTGAAAGTCAACAAGAAGGTAAACGTGTGCCTTCAATCACGAGTTAATGGTTTTAGCACTAATTTGGAAGTATACGTGCTTAACACTATAGCCTCGCGCCAGCCAAGTCAATTCATCAATACCGCCCATTGGAATATACCAAAAAATATCCAGCTAGTCGATAGTACTTTCAACCAACCACAGGACATTGATCTACTAATCGGTGCGGAGTTGTTCCCGGACCTAATCTCAGTAGGCCAAATTAAAATACAGAGGAACTTGCCAACACTCCAAAATACTTTACTAGGCTGGATAGTTATTGGAAAGACGACTGTGCAAGTCTCCTCTTCGCTATTCTGCGGCATAAGCATTCAGCTTTGGATACCATCCTACAGAAATTCTGGATGTTGGATGAAGTTCCACCTACTACTTCTAAAATTTATCAACAACTTACGGTTGATGAACGCCGTTGTGAAGAAATCTTCGAGAAAACTACCGCTAGAACAGAAACTGGACCCTACGTAGTGACGTTGCCGTTTGCTAATAGCCCCAAGTCTCTTGGAGAATCAAAGGAAACAGCCATTCGAAGGTTTCTCAGCCTAGAGAAGAGATTGCAAAGGAACCCGGAGCTACAACGACAATACGCAGACTTTATGAGAGAATACATAGCGCTTAAACGTATGACAGAGGTTGATGACTCAGAACTAATCAAAACCCTCATTATTTCCTGCCTCATCACGGTGTTCTACGGTCAGAAAGCAGTTCTACCAAACTACGAGTGGTCTTCGACGGATCTGCCAACACTTCTATGAATATATCTCTTAATGATATTCTACATACCGGACCAGCCTTACAAAATGACCTGATCTCAATTCTGTTACGGTTTCGAACTCATAGATACGTATTCACTACCGATATTTCCAAAATGTATCGCCAAATCCAAGTCGATGACAACAGTAAGCAGTTTCAGCTAGTAATCTGGAGGGAATCAACTTACCTGCCACTCAAGGTATACCAACTTAATACGGTAACCTTCGGGACCAAATCGGCTCCTTATCTGGCTATAAGATGTCTCCGCGATCTGATTCGAGCTGCAGACGAATAACATTCACTGGGAGCTACTATTATCAAACGGGATATCTACATGGACGACATCTTGACAGGCAGTAATAGTCTTCAAGAAACTCTTGAAATGCAAACGGAACTAATCAATCTACTGAAGGAAGGCCAGTTTCATCTACGAAAATGGTGCGCCAATGCACCGGAATTGCTGGCGAAAATTCCAAAGGAAGATCGGGAGGTTGAAAATATTCTACATGCTCAAAATGAAGGTTTCATTATAACTCTGGACATCACATGGTTACCATCATCTGACCAATTCATCATAAGAACAAAATGGAAGGAGTTGACGAAAGTAACCAAGCGATCGATTTTAGCAGACATTGCTCACATATTTGATCCCCTGGGAATTCTGAGCCCAGTCATAATTCTGGGAAAAATCTTTATTCAAGAATTATGATTATTAAAAATGGGCTGGGATGCCGCTCTTCCGATGGAAATGCACACCAAATGGACGCACTTTAGAAAAGAACTACTGCAGATTGATAACTTGAAGATACCACTTCACATCGTGCTATTAAATGCAACAAAAATCGAGCTGCATGCTTTCTCGGATCCATCACAACGAGCATATGGGGCAGCAGTTTGTTGCACGAGTTGCAACAACAAAACAACGAACGATTCCCCGCTTAGAGCTCTGTGCAGCTAAACTTATGGTTCAGCTCATTAAGGTCGTAACAGACAGTTTAACAATTGAAATCGAGAAAATCAAATACTGGACGGACTCACAAATTGTTCTATCTTGGATATTTACTGAGTCCCCTTTACAAACCCTTGTAGCCAATCGGGTTCCATTTATTTAAGAGGAAACCACTAAGGGACAATGGAAATTTATCAACTCAGAAGTGAACCCAGCTGATCTTCTATCCCGAGGAATGTTTCCTGAGCAACTACTGAACTCAACTGCCTGGTTTAAAGGATCTGAGTTTCTAAGAAATCCGAAAATTGAACGCAACCGCCAATGATAAACGACATAAACATACCAGAAATCAAACGCATGAAGACAGTATTAACCGTCGTAAAACCAGAGCCCCACTTTTTGGAAGAATTCAACCATCAAAATTCATTTCATACCCTGCAGAGAATAACAGCGTACATCATACGATTCATCAGTAATTTAAAAAGGGCGCGAAATTATACACTACTGGACAAGGTGCTATCTGTGCAAGAGCTTAAGGCAGCAAACACAATCATATTCCAATATGTCCAGCAAATTACATTCTCTGATGATATCACAACACTAAAGAAGACGGGCCAGGTGTCAGACAAAAGTCGCCTCAGCCCAGTCTCACCGTTCATGGACGATCGAAATCTTATTAGAGTCGGATAACGACTACAAGCATCAGAGCTACCATTACCAATAACGAATTATGCACGTGTCAATTTCACCTCAAGCCTAGGAAGGTACATACCCCATCACTCAGTTGACTCAATGCTAGAAGTGATACCCAAAAACAGCAGAGGGTGCCACTTTATTTAATTATAAATATTTTTACTTTTAACATGAAATCGAGAATTTTGAAATATTCACCAAATATTTGTCTCTTGTAAACGCTTTACATTTACATTACAGTACATTTACGTTTTTACATTGATGCATTCTTTCGGCACTAATATATCTAATCCATTGTCGATATATCTTGGTGGAATCTTTCACCACTTTTAATTAAGATAAGTGTGAAGAAAATTAATTTAAAGGGACCATGGCAGATGGTGTATAATCGGCAAGTTTTTGGTTACCAAATTTGAGCTATTGAGTGGGTTTTACAAAAGAACACACAAGAACACACATCTGACCGGCCTACTCAACACAGATAGAGTTTAAATATCCCAATAAAATTATAGAGTAGTGAAATATCCTGCGCATCTCAGTTCGGAACCTGGACCATGACACTTTTTCGAACAACTCAGTTCGTATCGGAAAATATCCGCCATGAATTTGCTGCTTTTGAGCTGATGGTTTTCGTTTATTTGTGGCACGGTGATCATGGGAACCTTATACCCCGTTCATATGGCCGGATCGAGGGATCGAATTCAAAAAGGATTAGAATTCAATCCGGGTATATGCTGTACCAGATTGAAAGATCGAAAGATCGAAAAAGGATTTGGTTTGACAGCTCCTCTCTCCCGAAGAGCTGCAAAAATTTTTTTCTTCTATGTTGTTTAGCAAAATTTTTGTTTTTTATTATTTGGAATATTTCTACTCGCCATTTTCTGCTTCTTTTATTCTGCACGCTACAAAAATCAAACATGAAATGACTCTCTCTCTCCCTCCTTGCTCTTTCAAACTCAATCTTTCGATCCGCGTTTATATGGAAAAACTGAATCCGATCGCAAAAAAATTTTGACGAAGAACGGGGCAGTCGATATTGCCCCTTAAAAGCAGGTATAGGAAAGCTGAAAAGGATATCGACAGAGTCATGGCGCTCCTCGAGGGACTACGAACTAATAAGTTGCAAGCGAGATGAGTATGGCAGCACATTGTAGCTATCTAACCATGAGAGGCCACGTAAAGCAAAAGGAAGAAACCGGCGCCGAATGGCCTCAATTCGACGAATATGGATTTGGTAGTACGAAGAGTAGGCTTCGGCAGCATATCCCATTATGGGTCAAACGAAAGTAGTGAAAAAGGTATATTGGAACATAAAGGCTTGAGAACTCCTCGGACCATCGTTAGCAGAGTTGGCACTGTTGATAAAAGAGTAAAAGCCAGCGAAAGTTGAGTTCACTATCGCAGATACCTCAAAAATCACGCAGATATCCGTTGGAGAAAATCCTGTATTTCATTCACGCTAAGATCGAGAAACAATGCGGAATAAATAAACAAATCCTCGAACTACTAATGTCGAAATCTTTTGCTTGGCAAACCTTGTTTCAAAATCTTAGTTTAACTTCAGTCTACTGCCCGCCAAGATGCTCGCTAGAAAAAGACCTTCGTGAATTCAATGGCACAGGTTCAAATTTCTTCTTGATGGAGATTTAAATGCGAAGCAGAAATGGCAAATAAATTCAGTTGTTTTTTTCCAGATCCAGAAAAAATGCCAGATCTTATTGATTTTTTTCATTACAAAAGGCATTTACGGCAAGTTCGTTACTGAATTTTGGTTTCAAAGAGCAGCTATATAACATTTTAAAATTCCCAATTAAATGTTAAAATCAAGCATCGTTATCAATTAGCTCTTCTCTAATAAATTAAATGAAAAAAGAAATGGAAAATCCTTCTAACAAACAAATGAATAAAAAAATCGATCGGTTCCATTTCACAGTGCACGAGTATACATAATTAGGTATAAATGTAAAACGCACAGCGCATTCTATTTGAGTTGCTTCTTTGTGCATCTAAATCGGTCAGCACTAATGAAATTACTTTTCCAAGATAAACAAGCGCCTTCATTGACAAATAAATAAATACACTAAGGAGCGACTGGCACCTCATTAATTATCCTATTCTTTCTGTTCTTGGTCGTGCCTCTAGTTGATGTCATTAATTTAATTCACACATTCCGCCCATAGAGATACAATCAACTCCAGATGATACGCGCACCTGTAGTATAAAATCAGCTCATGAATCCGCATGACTCCCCGTTGCTTAATTAGCTTCGCAATTCTTTAGAATCACGAAGACAGCGCCAATAGAATAAAAAAAATTTTATTATAGTCAGCATGCGACTCTAAATTTGGAGCCCATGCAATCGCAACCTTCACACTGAACCACCCAACTCCCACAACTACTGACAGGGTGTCGTAATTAATTTTGTTAGTTCTGTGCGATATTCTAATTGCATTCGTATTTCTCACAAACGTGAAACGGGCTGCAATTAATTCCCGGATGAGGCATGTCCTGCGGGTCACTCAGAGGTATCTGCAGCAAGTTAAACATTTATTTATTCTTTTAGAAAGGACGATGTCAAAAGGAAAATGAATTTGTCAGGCGTTGATTACATTTCGACAGGAAATGAGATTCTTCCAGTGCCTCTATTGAAATGGATTCGCGATAAATAAAATGTCACAAGATGAATTAAAAGTTTGAGCGACAGAGAACGTCCATTAATAATTAAATGAAAACAGGGAAGTTCCAGGTGAACAAAATAAACTACTTTAATTTATATGAGTACCTTCCAAGAAAAGTTGGTAAGAGGAAAGATTTCCAAGAAATGGAAGTCATAACATTTTTCCTACTGCCCTTTTTATTTGTGTAGCTGATTTCTGATAAAAATAACCATTTTTAAGTAGATTATTTATTATTTACCTTTTAGAGGTACATGCACAAAATGTTAAAATTTAAATCAATTGCTGTCGCTTCGAGTTCTGTTCCTCATCCACCTGCTTTGGACCTATCACGTCGATGAGACCTTAGTACACATTCACTGATTAAAGTGCAAACAAAAATTCAAGTTAAAGGGTGAACAATTTTTGCAAGTAGAAGAATATCCTAGTTACCCTCGCTACTTCTAGGTGGTAGAAGCTGTGGTTCCGTCGCCGACCAAGCGGGCCTATCTAGACCAGGAGAGCATGACGTATATTACATAAACATCGCGCGCCTTTTGAAAAGGTTTGACGCTTATGAGGTCAACGCTTTGAGAACGAAAAGCAAAAATATTGAGCTGCACTAAGTTACGACGAGCTTACTTCCAATCACCTTGGATCACCTGATGAAGACATGGATAAAGTGTTAGTTGCTGCAAGGATAGACTCTAGACTCTCTGAGGGAGGTGCACTACAAGTTGTTTCTCTAAAAATGATTACCAACTGGAGATGTGCAAATTTTGTTGCACGTGAAACCTGATAACGATGTGATTAAAAGAGAGGACGATCAACGGGAATTCCTTTTTATCCACTGGACACCCTCTGGCGTTGTCGCCTGATGAAACTTTTTGGATTATATCGTGCTATATTTGCATTTATCTCTCATCTTTCCAGGTGGGAACAAGTAATTAATATGCTTAAGTAAGGAAATAATTCAATTAAAAATATAAAAAATATTTTATAAAATAGAATAAAACAAAAATTATTTCAAACGAATTCATATCAAAAATCTCTCTTACACGAAATCATAGGTAATGATTTTTCCTCGTTCCTTTGTGACAACGATCAAAGTTTCATGTATGCTGACGATATCGCGATGTTTGCGACACATGAAAAAGGTCTCAATAACGAGATGATATTTCATCATGAGATCCATATCGTGGAAATATATAAAAAAAACTGGAAAATCAAAATAAATGCGGAAATAACGCAAGCCATACTTTTCTCATACTTTTCTCAGCCATAAAATGGGAATCCTCCGTCAAATATTCAGGCACATATCTGGACTCAAAATCAATATTTAATGTTCATACATGAAATACAATTAAAGGAATTAATATAGCTATATGAAGTTTGTAGAAAGTGATAATTCACAAAGCTATATTTCAAGCCTCATTTCTTTATGGGTGTCAAGTGTGGGGTGTAAACTAACTAGAGCCAATGTTGAATTGATCTCTGTCAGAATTCGAAAGCTCATCGATACTTTCATGGTCAGATGTGAATTCCATCAATAAATCAATTAAAAAAATACTTCATTTGGGTTCCAAACATAATTCAAAGACTTCAAGGCCTTAAAAACCGCCTTCTCCTTTCGATACAATCATATTGAACCTGAATATTCACCACGCCACCTGAATGGTTAGACTCTTTACTTAATTTACATGTACATATCAACTAGGTTCAATGATAACGTCTTCCGATTCCCTTCTAAACAAGTTTGGGTATAGTCTATCATTCAGTAGAACTTGAGAATATTTCCTTTGGTAAACATCTAAGGACCTTCTATATTCATAGGATCTATCCGATCAGAAAGATTTGAATTGTTGGGTTTCAAGTACATGAGCAAATTTGGTTACTCCACGGAAGCCACCACGAAAATTCCGTCGGTCCTTCAGTCCAGTTTTGCTGTAATTAAAGCTGCATCCCAAACTCGAAGCCTCGACAACTGCAGCAATAATACGTTACTGAGCTCTGCCATGAGAGTTCGAACTTCTTTTCGTCAAAATAATTGATTGTGTTGATAATCTGTTTCTGACACTGTTGTGTTGGCATAACACTGACAGCAGAAAAATTACGGAATTTTGCAAAAGATAAAAAATTGCATTTGAAGGAATATCAACGAAGGGCGAACAAAATACTGCGAACTGAGCGAATGCAAATAAATTTAAATCCAATTCTCCATCACTAAACAAACATCCCACTAATGCAGTATGGGTTCAGCTTAACCGATCATTCTTTCTTGTGAAGGTCACAGCGATTTCACAAGTGCAATTATTTTTTTTACCAAAAGCAATTGTGCTTAGTTCGGAGATGCATTTGATTTCCTAGTTCTTGAACAAAAATGTTAACCAACCTCTGAAATGAAATATCGCAAGTGATTTAATATTAAATAGCTGAAGACTGTCCTCCTTGCCGTGTTCTTGAATCCCATCGCGTTTTCATACAAACTCAATTGGTTCTTCAAGAACTGAGTAAATTAAATCCCTCAAATCAATTTGAATAAGATGCCAAGTGGTTGCTTCTTATCCCATTCAGATTCTCTAAAAGCTCTTGATATTCAAACCAAGCCCAAGTCTAAATAAACATAGCTCGCTGTACAGTGATGAAAAGTTAAATTTTCAATTAAGTCGGAACCATTAACACTCACCGGAGAACAAAAGGAAATCAGGCCTTTCGCTTGTGGACCGAACTTATTATTGCAGATGTTCATTAGAGAAGTGCACTCAACTTATTCCGCAACAAAGAAGCAATCCTCTTCGGTTTTCATCCAGCTTAAAAATGTTGTGGATCCAAAACACAAGCCTTCCATCTCTCCCAATGAGTAAACAAAAAAATAAATTAAGATTGTTTCGGTATCTCTTCTTTGGGGTTGAAGCAAAACTATGCTACCCTTCATTCTAATCCCAATTCTTCAGAGAGAAAAAAAAATGAAAAACAAATTTTTGAAAAGTTAAACTCAAGTGGGAAACAGAATTTAAATTGTCAGTTGCCATTTCCACCGAGCTGTTGCCACTTGAGGACAAATGACAATATGCAATTGTGTTGCATTCTGTCCACGAGCGTCGAGGTTATTTAAGCTGTTCGTGACTCACTTGGCTACCAGGAGTCGGGTGTTTCTGGCTCCTGGACGCGTTGAATAGGAGGTTGCTGCTGCGGTTGAGAGATTTGTTGTGGCAGTCATTTGGGTGTTCCAGTGTACGTTAATCGCAGTTTCGTCTGGTTTTGCCCTTATATGCAATGCCATCTGTCACCAGCAAACAGAACACATTTATCTGGATGTCTTCCCAACCACACTTTTTACTTCCATACAGTCGAAAGACAGACGTCCAACTCAGCCAACACCCAGTGTCAGTTTGTGCTGGTTGTTCATTTTAATTTGCTAAACGAGGAGGATGTCCGTCGATTTGTTTTCCCTACAGACATCATTTGAATAATATCTAGCGAGAATAATTCAGGATCTCTTTTCAGATGAGACAGGCCATGTATTCTGCTTGAGCTATTTCCCTCTCATATATAATGTGGAGTAGCTAGTCGGAGGTTGAGGGAGTATTCTGTGGATGCGGTTGTGTTGAAACAATCAAGTTGATTGATTTCAATTTGTATTTTACGAAACGAAACAAAAAACAAAACAAGGAAGCATAATTAGTGTTTGTTTTACTGCCCCATTAGTTGTGAAGCTTCAAGAAATATTAAACTTTAGGGAAAGGAATATCTAAGAGGGATATCAAAGTGGTTAAGACGCAACAAGGAATATCCTTTGATTAATTTGAAACCTTAAAGTGTAGAAAAAGATTGAATATTTATAAGCAATAAGCATGTGCTTTTATATATAAAATAAAAACAAAAAAGAAATATAAATATTAATATATAATAATTAAGGAATTTCAAATTTTAGTTCAAGTGATATACAGTCAGTGTAAAAAGTCTGCGTACAAGACATACAACATATTTTAATTGGATAAAATACGGCTGATTTGATTAAAGAATCAATTTTTTATTGAGTTCAGTTAAGACAATATTTATTAACTAATTGTAGAACAAAAAACAAATAATTTAAAGTATGCGTACATTACATAAAACTAAACGAAAACAAGAAAATATAAATGAGTCAGTATTTTGTTGGATACCCTCGTCTAATCAACCATGCGTTTCGTATCTTCTTGAATTATTTTGTTCCATGCCTCAAGCAGCATTTCTTTGAGCATGTTTTTGGAGGGTATGCTATGTTGACAAATGCGGCGGTCCAAGAACTCCCATAAATGTACAATGGGATTAAGGTCTGGGGATTGCGGGGATGTACGCAACTGCTTAACAACATTAAACAGTAGCCAAAGCTTTACAATGTGAGCAGTATGCTTGGGATCATTTTCTTGCTGAAATATAAAATGATCACCCAAGCTGAGTTTGTTAGCACTTTAACGGATATAGTTTTTTTAATGACATTTAAAAACTGGAATTTATCCATTGTTCCTAGGTTCCCAACTCCATTTGCTGCCATACACGCCCAAACAATGATCCCTCCACCACCATGTTTCTGTTGCTGTTGTTGTTCAATTGCTGGTTTTCTCCAAACAATACCGCGTCTATTCAATCCAAGTATGCAAAATTTGCTTTCGTTTGAAAACAATACACTATTCCAAAAACTTTCCGGTTCGTCGATATGCTCTTTGGCAAAAGCAACACGCTTCCTTCGGTTGGTTTTTGAAATATAAGGTTTTTTCCTTCCAGATCGTCCATGAAAACCTTTTTCTCTTTGGATATTTCTAACGGTAGAACAGCTAACTGCCTAGTTAAACTTTCCTTCGATTATCTTCACTATTTAAGGTACACTTTTTCGTGGATTTTGAATGGAAATTCTCGGAAAAAAAGGCTACGTTCAATATAATTGCAGGCAGAGTTTTTATGCAGTAGTTTCCATAGTGCCTTCCACGAATTGACATCAGTCGGGTTCCTGAATGTGAGGAATGAAATAACAGTTATCATTCGTAAGGCGGAGATTTTGAGATCAGGTAATGAACGCTGACTTTTTACACTAGCTGTATGAAATTAAAATTGAAACGACATTTTAAAGTTTTCAAATTTGACATGAGAAATAGTGATTTAGTTTGCGGCACAAATTATCAAGACAAATTTGAAAATTTAACTCTGAGAACCTTTTATTGACAAAAATAAAGAAATATGAAATCCGAGGCTTTTTTGGTTAACTCTGCTGGACTAAAGCCCATGGTTTCAAAATTCACTTTTTTTTTAAACTTACAAATTACGATTTCTATGACACTAATAATCACAAGCATCCCGACCTGAGCACAAATTTGAAAATATAGCTCTGAGAACCTTTTACTGATAAAAATAAAGACATTTGAAATCCGAGGCTATTTTGGTTATTTCTACTGGGCTATAGCCCATGGTTTCAAAATGCACTTTTTTCCGAAATTCACATATTACGATTTCTATGACACAGATAATCACAAGCATCGCGAACTGAACACAAATTTGAAAATTTAGCTTTGAGAACCTTTTATTGACAAAAATAAAAAGAAATAAAATGCGAGGCTATTTTGGTTAATTCTGCTGGACTATAGCCCGTGGTTTCAAAATGCACTTTTTTTCCGAGATTCACATATTACGATTTCTATGACACAGATAATCACAAGCATCGCGAACTGAACACAAATTTGAAAATTTAGCTTTGAGAACCTTTTATTGACAAAAATAAAAAGAAATAAAATGCGAGGCTATTTTGGTTAATTCTGCTGGACTATAGCCCGTGGTTTCAAAATGCACTTTTTTTCCGAAATTCACATATTACGATTTCTATGACACAGATAACCACAAGCATCGCGAACTGAACACAAATTGGAAAATTCAGCTCTGAGATCCATTTATTGACAAAAATAAAGACATATGAAATCCGAGGCTATTTTGGTTAATTCTGCTGGACAAAGCATAACAAAGCATCGAATTTTGCAGCAAAATGGATTAGAAACTACCTGTCGGGAAGAACTGTGCGAGTCAGGGTATCCAATGCTAGCAGCGATGAGGAGAAAAGTTTATACGGTGTTCCACAGGGTTCTTAGCAAGGACCAATATTGTTTATCTTGTCCACTTATGAACTCCCTCGTAATTTTTAAAATCCTCGGCATTCGCGTACGCCGATGACATCGCTGTTGTTGTGAAGCAAAATACTCAAGAAACCGCTAAGGCAATCATGCAAGAGGAGTTTGACAAATTTTTCCGTTGATGTCACGTTCATGGTTTGGTAACCAACACTAAATAAACTTAAGTGATGCACATACGTACACCAACTGGCACTGTTAACATTTACCATCTGAATGAAGATTGCCCAATCACTAGAAGAAGTGAAGCCATAGAAGTCGAAAAAACCTAAGATATTTAGGCATTTCTATGGCCACTTCATTTGGCAGAACCATATACATCCACTGCGATTACAACTTAAAATTGCCGTTTTTCCAGGTAGGAAAACCTCTGGCGAGATCCAGAGGCAGGTGTACTTCTCAATTGCTGAATCCCGTGTGCGAAACGGTAATTTAGCATGGGGAAAAGCTTCGAAAACACAAATAGAAAAAATACTTAATGTGCAAGGACGATTGGTGAAAATCATTCAAAATAATAATTACGCATTCAAGATTCTAGATGCCAATGGATTGTATAAAATGACAGTTGCACATGAGTACTATGATGGCCTTAACTTCCAGCACATTAGTTACCTGCAAAAAGGCTACAACACTCATTTTATGCTCTGTACCAGTGCTTATATAAGTAAATATAATAATTGTTCATCGGATTAATATTTCAATATGGAATTTCAAAATAACTTTTTTGCATATTACACAAAATAAAAAAAGAGGACTTGTCATCGGATAACAGAGGCAATTTCTTGGAAGTCCTTTGGCATTATGTTCGACAGCACACCCGATGAATCACATCGACCAAATAAGCGAGGCAATTAGATACGTTCACATCCCGGACGGCAAAGTTGAGGTAAGGCAATCCTTTCTAGGGCTTTTGCCCATATCTGGAAAGACTGCTAAAGAAGTAAACGACGATATCTTAAAACAACTCAATGATGATAGTCTTGTCATTAACCTTTGCCAGGCTCAGGAAAATTATAATGCTGCGACTATGGCGGGTATTCATGCATTCGGCAAATTAATCCAAAAGCTTTTTTAACGCCATGTGCAAGCCATTCTTTAAATCTTTGTGGATATCACTCTTTGGGAAGCACTCCTTCAAGTACAACGTTTTTTGGGACAGTGAAAAGACCTTACACATTTTTCTCAGCATCTATGCATCTCATAAAAAATGTGCGTGTATGAGTCAAGAGACTTGTAGGCAACAGCACAAGGCTGTTAAGTCATTGAAGGAAAATTTCGTGAAGATAGTTTCAACTCTTGAACTTCTTTGCGATACTCAAAAAGAAAATTTGGATACAAGAGATGCTGCAACCATACTCTTATCTGTTGTATGCGACTTTACGTTTTTGTGCTATCTTTCATTCTGGTGCAATAATTTGGGAATAAGTTGATGCAACACAGAAATACGTGCTCACTCTAGAAAAAATTGTAATTGAAATTTAATCACTCGCGAGTTTTCTTTGTGAACATCGTGACGAAACCGTGAAAATGGCAATAACATATGCAAGAGAACAATGTACTGAGCTAGAAATTTCAATTGAAAGGCGGGTTTTCTCAGCTCTTCAACCGAAAACATTGCTGTATGGAATGGCAGAATAACTGCGTGCTGTTGTTCCGATGCTTACCTTGATATTTTTACCGAACTAACAGACAACAGTATCATATCGAACGAATACGGTGTCACATGGTAGCTGCAAAAATAAATTTGAAAGATGCAGAAATTTGGACATGTTAAATGGGACTTTTCAAACTCGTTACAGGCTCTGTTATTGGCGATGTACAATTTTACAATTTGCGTCCAAGTAGCATCATGTGATCGAAGCTTTTCAAAATTAAAATTAATTAAGACTTATCTTAGTTCAACAATAAGCCAAATTAGGTTTACTTATATGGCTATTCTTTCAATAGAAAATTAGCACACAAAATATATATAGATTTTAATGATATAAAAGAAACATTCAGTGCAATAAAAGCTCGGAAACTACTTTAAATAATATCTTTGTTCGTGTTTTTTTTTCTTAATTTTGTTAAGGAGTGTAAGCTTGCCTTACCGCCCCTGTTGCCATTGTCACTAAGTCCGCCCCTGTTTAGTACCAACTTCCAAGTAACATTTTGGATATTCAATCAATTGGAATTCGAAAGAAATCAAAAACAACCTTCTGAATTCTGAAAATTTTGAAAATTCGCAAAAGACAGTAGATAATTTCTCTTCGTATCATCTCTTCTTCCATTTGCTTATTTGTCCTTGGGCCCTAAAAGTTGTTCCGCATTCGCTTGACTTGTTGTCAGTTGCTAGTTTGTCCACTACGCCGTAGATAACGTGTCAGTAAATTTACTTAACAGAATTCGGTGCAAGTACATTGTGCAAGTACGTTGTTCTCGAGCTCTGGAGTCGATGTTATGTATCTATTTATATTATTATTATTATTAAATTTGTTTACAATGATGATTAAGTATGTATAAGTATTAAGAAATGAAAGGTATTTCCATGCTGCTATAGCATGGAGAAAAGCTTCGAAACACAACGGGGAAAAATACTTGATTTGCAGAGACGATTGGTAATAATCATTATATATATTATATATATATATATATAATTATAATAATGCATTCAAGGTTTTAGATGTCAATGGATTGTACAAAATGATAGTTGAACTGGAGTACTATGATGACCTTCGTTTCCAGCAACCTCTTCGACATAACCTCAATATAAGGAGACGAGCACAGAAATTGTTTGAGATCCCAGCAATACAAAACAATTACGGAAGAAGACAACTTAATGACGTTATGCCAATATGAGTTCAATACCACCTGACTTAAACAAAATTACAAATGTGACATTACAAAAGAACAAATTAACATCACACACTCTTAATTCGACGAATGTTAACTGATCAATAACATATATAAATATATGTTAAATGATTTATTAAAAATATAACTTATATACTTATAACTTATTGTTATCACTATCTACTTGTTAAATATACTTAAGATTAGTGTTCAATACTTCCAAAAGTGCAAATAAGAAACATAATCACCTGCAGATAAGCCCTAAACTTCGCAGGTGTCATAAATATTGTAACATTTTTTGGAAAGTAAGTTTTGCCACTGGATTAGAAAATTCGATCATTGGATTTTCTTCAAAAGCAATGGATAACAGGAAACCATGTGATCGTTCGGCCAAAGGAAATATAACTTTTTTTCGGAACATCAAAGTCGAAAAAAAAAGGATCGGGATACTAAAAAAGGTCTTTTTTGACAGAATTTCTGTCCCATAACCGCAAATTACCACAATTACCACGATTCAAAATGTGTTTATCGACTGATAAAAATAATTTTTCATTGACATTGCTTGGCGCTACACTACATACATATATTCATACGTATGTGCAATCGAAAGTATGCAAACGTGTTTCCTAATCGTTGCTAAAGCAAGTTCAATTTTACTGGGTAGAAATATCCTGATATAATTTTCCAATGTTTCGTTTGTTTTTTTATTTTTCAAAATTTATTAAACTCTATATAAACTTATAGCTTAAGTGCTAGACAAAATTGCTTAAGACTAGCTTAATGTATAGAAATTTTCTTATATAACTTACTGACCCTATGCGGGCTCTCTATGTTTAACCTATTGCTTAATCTTTATCTGTTTGTCTTTCGACTGTATTAGCGGTTGATTTATTTTTAATTAAAAATAACTTAAGACTAAGAAAATCGAGCTTAATAAAAAAAACTTAGTTACAGAGACTTATAGTAACTCATTATCTAACTTAAAATAACTTAACTCTTACTCAAATAACTTATTTTTACCCTAATATTACGTCATATATACATGCAAAGCAGGTAGAGGCGCATATGTCAACATATACCCACATATCCGGATATGTGAACATCCCCTGTTTGCACATGTATTTATACATAAAAACTTAACCTTACCGTGCGAAAAACGTGCGTCGAAGTCGGCCAACTTTACCTCAAGGGCTAATAGTCATAAGAAGGAATTGAGGATGGAGGTCCTTCATTTAATTTTTAAGGAACATCGCGTCCTCGCACACAACTCCGACCTTCAAAATGATATTGAGAACTGGCAATCGGAGAACATTGGTTTCGCTACGTTCAATAATGATAATTTGGGAAATGATGTCATCGCCAATGAAGAGGTTCTACCTCCGTACATTTCAAAGGAAGATCTCCTGGTCATCTTCGGTTCACTAAGAAGTAAGAAATCTGTGGGAATCGACGAAATACCAAACATTGTTCTTAAGCACCTTCCTCTAAAAGCGGTTAACATTTACACCATCCTCTTTAACAATTTGCTGAATAATGCACATTATCCGATGTTTCGTCATCAGTGTCGATTGGACAACATTTTGTTATAATTACTGATCTGAGTTTCTAACACTCTAACGCTGTGTTTTCCTCTTAGTTGGTTCATTCAATTGTTCATTTAAGTTGTTTCAAATTCACAGATCGGAGCTCTGATGTTGCAAAAAAAATACTTTGAAATAAGGTGCAGCGCTGTGGCTGAATATTTTGAATTTATCCAAATTTTGTTACAGAAGATTCACTGTTTACCATCACTTAATCCTCGCATTGCAAATTTGAGAGCACAAAAATAGATTACTTAAGAATGAAAAAGGACTCAAAAAAATGTACAGATCTATGAGGTGCCAGACGTCAACAGAAAATGCCATAAAACTTGAGTCAAACCGCAATAGAATTCAAAATATCAGATCAATACAGTCCAACGTGCAAAGGCATCCGTTCAGTCAAAATTAATTAAAATTTTTAATGGAAAAAATATAAGTGAACATAATTATTCAATGAATCTGTGAATTTCGACAAGCCAAAAACAAGTGCATTTACACAATATTATCAAAAGGGAAAGTAAGAGTATCGCCTTTTATTGAAAAATTTAAAAATAATCACCTACTTTGAACAATTTAAAAAAAAATATATCAGGTTTTTTAAACAGCTCATGGGCATTTGCTTCGTTGGGTGAAAATATTGCGCCATCATCTGGATATGGGTTCTACTGTTTCAAAATTCACAGCAACATTAATCATCGCACTGGACCTCTATATCCCAACATTTGCGAACAAAGAATTTTCGCACAGTTGTATATTTTCAATCCTGCTGTAGCTACCGATCAGAAAATAAGCTTAAATGGAAATATTTGTGACGATCCTTTACCGATGCGGGAATCAAAGCTTTTCATGTCAATATATTCTAATTAAAGACACTGAAAAATTGTTCAGGGTTCACATCAAAGAAAATAAACATGAGCTAGTGAAATCTTTTTTTAAAAAAATATTAAAAAAAGTTGGTTAACTTTTAACTTTTGCAGCGCGGCAAGTAACAAATACATTCTGTGAAATTGATGACTGTTGACATACTTTTTTATGTTTATGTGTGGTTTCGTAAAATATTAACAAAAAATTATCTGACAGCGACTTATAACGCTCTTTTCTAAGTATCTAAAAAAAATAACGAACTTTTCAGTTTATGCAGATGTGAATTTATTTGAAGATAGAACACTTATTCTACGCGATTATCACTGAAGGAATACTTACTTTCTCATCCTTAAGACACGTGAGGTCTCGGAAATAACTTGAGCGCGATTTGTTTAAATATCTTGATCGGTTCTTAAGTTATGATAACAGCAACGAAAAAAGTAATTGTGCGCTGTGCGCCATGGTTATGCAAAATGAACCGCTCATCGAACGTATGGTAATAAATATATAAAAACCAAATATCAAATATCACTTAGAATATAGTTTATTGACAATTCCAACATCGATAGAACATTTACTGAACCCGTAGAACACTTTTACCAAATATTTTGAGAAGCACTTGCTAATCTTAACAAATGCGAAAACTTATCCAACATAGTGCAACGTCTGATTAGTTTGCGGACATCGTTGTGCATGGTAAGGAATTTACGGTCGGCGACAACAATGGCACTGTGATTACTTGAGTAATACAAATGGTAAAATGTCCAGTGGCAAAAGGATCTTTGTTATTTCAAATTATGTTATTTCAAATTAATCAACAGATTTCAAATGGGAAACTTAAATGAATTGTCTACTTCTAAGAGGCCCTTGTTTGGTCTTATTTTCCTTTGTTTCTTTCGCTTATTGTTAAGAGCTTTCGCCTTAGCGTGTGATTTTATAATGTGTGATCCAACTTGATTGGTTATCAGAGTGATACTCTTCCACGAGGGAAGATTAGTTTTATGGATACTCCCTGTTTTTCCAATGCATGGGTCTTTGACATCGAGTAAATGTTTTTCATATCATTTTCATTTATTTAAATTACAGGTTTGTACATCAAGATTATTATCTTTTATAGTACTTAGCATTTTGGCTTTAGAAATAGCAACAATTTTTAAAACTAAAACTAACTTACAATTATGAATGAACAAATCTTAACTTAATAGGAAACGCAAGGTTAGAAAGGTAGGATCAAAGAGACTTAAGTAATATGGTCTCAGAAGAAAAAGCAGTGAAAATGCTTGGGATTAAGAGGTGATTCATTAGCTTGAGAAGTGTTGGAAGATTGCACTTTTGAAATCGAATGAATTTGAAATATTTTTTATATTTAAGGGTAAAGAGATCCAAAGTCTAACAGAATGGATGAAAAACAAACGTGAGGAATTAAGATATTTATATCGGAAAGGTATAATATTTTGCGTTCTTGAGGAGTCAGTGAAACTAAGTCTGCTATATTGATAAGACGGACATTTACTATAAATAATTTTGTGTAAAAATATACAGTTCCTGGCATTAATGAAGTCAAATAGAGTGCAGCCAAGTAAGCCTCTGGCGTACATAGAGATATGACCATATCTTCGGATGCCGTATATGTATCTAACTGCATCATTGAACGCTATTTGCGTTGGGATAATGAGTCAAGAATACAGTAAACAACCTCAGCATAAGTTATAAGAGGCAAGACTAGGGCTATCACCAGCTTTCGTCGTGTTTCTAGTGGAGTATAGTTAGCGCTAAGCCACAATTTGCGAAGACACCCGTATATAGTATATGACCAATGACCATGTTGATATGACTGTAGCCAGATAGACTACGGTTGATTACTTAGCCCAGGCTTGTGACAGAGCTAAATTTTCAAATTTATGTTCTTTTCGCGATGCTTGTGATTTTCAGCGATATAGAAATTGTAATTTGTGAATTTCGGAAAAAAGTGCATTTTGAAACCATGGGCTATAGTCCAGCCGAAATAACCAAAATAGCCTCGGATTTCATTTCTCTGTATTTTTGTCAATAAAAGGTTCTCAGAGCTAAATTTTCAAATTTCTGTTCTATAAGCGATGCTTGTGACTATCAGCGTCATAGAACTTATAATTTGTGAATTTCGAAAAAAAGTGCATTTTGTAACCATGGGCTATAGTCCAGCAGAATTAACCAAAATAGCCTCGGATTTCATTTCTCTGTATTTTTGTCAATAATTGTTTCTCAGAGCTAAATTTTCAAATTTGTGTTCAGTTCGCGATGCTTGTAATTATCAGCGTCATAGAAATTGTAATATCTAACTGCATCATTGAACGCTATTTGCGTTGGGATAATGAGTCAAGAATACAGTAAACAACCTCAGCATAAGTTATAAGAGGCAAGACTAGGGCTATCACCAGCTTTCGTCGTGTTTCTAGTGGAGTATAGTTAGCGCTAAGCCACAATTTGCGAAGACACCCGTATATAGTATATGACCAATGACCATGTTGATATGACTGTAGCCAGATAGACTACGGTTGATTACTTAGCCCAGGCTTGTGACGGTTTCCACAGCAGAGATTTTATTATTATTGAGATGTAGATCAGGCAGTAGATTTAAATTAAAATTTTTCTTAGAAATGTGGAATAACTTGCGTTTTAACCAGGCTTAGTAATAATCCATTTGACATATTTTTCAGGTCCTTATTAATAAGTAAAGCTAGTTACTGAAAGGCTTTGCTAATGTTGTAGCTAAATATTTTACTTTTGAGAGATATAAACAAAATTTTGAACCATTGCTCTAAATTATGTACTAATTATGACAAGAAAAGACACAGGTGAGTTTTATTTCACCCGAGACGTTGGAGGTTTTGTTAGCACCGAGCGCCCCTTTTCGCTCGCTGTTTTCGCTTTGGATGTCAAATTAGTGTACAATAATATTTGTTATACACAAATAATATTTTTCACAGAAATGTAAAACATATTCTTTAGACAAACATGGAAAAGAATATAAGATTGTTATATAATAATCTAATACATAAAATACATCTAGTATATGGAACACTGAATACATATTAAAACATAAAAAATAGGTTTCATGACTGAAGAGCTAGATAAATAGGCCTTTTTCGTTTTAATCTTCGTCTGCTTAGGGTTTCTGCGTCAGGTAATGTGTTGATGTCCCTATTGGAGTGATTTAACATCTTCGTTAGATGTCTTAAAAATTGTCTTGGATTTCTTGGTCATTTGTGTTGATTTGCAGGTCTTGATGGATATCATCGTTTCACATATACCATTCTGCGTTGGTATTCGTACTTAGGATTTTATTTTGCTGTCTCTGGACTTTATTCAGGTTTGTCTTCTTTGCTGTTCCCCAAATTTGGATACCATATGTCCATATTGGTTTTACAATACTCTTTTAAGTGATCAATTTTATGTCAGTCGAATCTTTTTATTGAAGTCTTAGAAGCCAATATAGTTGTCTAATTTTGTGTTTTATCTGTTGTCCAGGTGTATTCCCAGGTACTTGGCGACGGGTTGTATATTTATTTGTTTGTCGTTGATGGTTAATGGTGAAGGTGTTAGTTTTGTTCTTTTAGTGCAAATAACTTGTATTGTCTTGCCTTCATTAGTTTTTACATCAGTGGCCGCAAACACTAACCACTTAACTCGAGTTGTGAACAAATTGAGTTATTGTCAATATCGGGTTCAGAATATCAAGATCTACACCCAATCAATTTTTTACAACTGTATCTTTTTCCAATCGGAAGTTTTAAGCAAAAAACCTAAAAACCTAAGTCCTTTTTTTTTAAATTATCATATGCCAAAATAACTTAACCCCAAAAATAAAATATTTTTTATAACAATTTTTTCATAACTAACTTAAGCTAAGTTCTATAATTATCTGTAGTTTGTTTTGCCATACAAACATATCTTTAGAAAGGCTATTTTTTTCTGTTAAGTTAAGAAATCAAAAGTATTCCAACAAACAAAAACTGTAATTTTTTAATTTTTCTTAAGTCAACCTCCCAAAAATAAAACAATTATTTAATTTTCTAAACTTGAGTAAGGCTGTTATAGAAAATTACAGTTCAGTTTGTTGGTAAACTTAACTTGACTTAGGTTGTTATGGCAAACCACACTCTTTGAAAATCATAAATCGAGTAAGGCCGTCCTTCTGTTTATGATTTTCAAAACTCACAAATCTTAACCAACTTAGGCTTTTTTTGCCTCAAATAATTTGCTATAAAAACCGAGAAAATTGGAGTCCCAAAATAATTTAGGTTGTCGCGACCAGTGGCATCTGCAGTTAAGTGTTATTAGAAGAGTATTCCAAAAGTGAAAAGTTTGATTGTAAAACTGCATACAAGTACAATGTCTAACAGAGCGGTGAAAATAATTATTCAGCAAGAAAGCCTCGGATTTTATTCCTCTGTATTTTTGTCAATAATTGGTTCTCAGAGCAAAATTTTCAAATTTGCGTTCTCAACCTCATAGAAATCGTTATTTGTGAATTTCGGAAAAAAGTGCATTTTGAAACCATGGGCTATAGTCCAGCAGAATTAACCATAACAGCCTCGGATTTCATTTCTCTGTATTTTTGTCAATAAAAGTTTCTCAGAGCTAAATTTTCAAATTTGTGTTCTTTTCGCGATGCTTGTGATTTTCAGCGTCATAGAAATAGTAATTTGTGAATTTCGGAAAAAAGTGCATTTTGAAACCATGGGCTATAGTCCAGCAGAATTAACCATAACAGCCTCGGATTTCATTTCTCTATATTTTTGTCAATAAAAGGTTCTCAGAGTTAAATTTTCAAATTTGTGTTCTTTTCGCGATGCTTGTGATTTTCAGCGTCATAGAAATCGTTATTTGTAAATTTCGGAAAAAAGTGCATTTTGAAACCATGGGCTATAGTCCAGCAGAATTAACCATAACAGCCTCGGATTTCATTTCTCTGTATTTTTGTCAATAAAAGGTTCTCAGAGTTAAATTTTCAAATTTGTGTTCTTTTCGCGATGCTTGTGATTTTCAGCGTCATAGAAATCGTTATTTGTAAATTTCGGAAAAAAAATTCCATTCTGAAACCATGGGCTATAGTCCAGCAGAATTAACCAAAATAGCCTCAGATTTCATTTCTCTGTATTTTTGTCAATAAAAGTTTCTCAGAGCTAAATTTTCAAATTTGTGTTCTTTTCGTGATGCTTGTGATTTTCAGCGTCATAGAAATAGTAATTTGTGAATTTCGGAAAAAAGTGCATTTTGAAACCATGGGCTATAGTCCAGCAGAATTAACCATAACAGCCTCGGATTTCATTTCTCTGTATTTTTGTCAATAAAAGGTTCTCAGAGTTAAATTTTCAAATTTGTGTTCTTTTCGCGATGCTTGTGATTTTCAGCGTCATAGAAATCGTTATTTGTAAATTTCGGAAAAAAGTGCATTTTGAAACCATGGGCTATAGTCCAGCAGAATTAACCATAACAGCCTCGGATTTCATTTCTCTGTATTTTTGTCAATAAAAGGTTCTCAGAGTTAAATTTTCAAATTTGTGTTCTTTTCGCGATGCTTGTGATTTTCAGCGTCATAGAAATCGTTATTTGTAAATTTCGGAATAAAATTGAATTTTGAAACCATGGGCTATAGTCCAGCAGAATTAACCAAAATAGCCTCGGATTTCATTTCTCTGTATTTTTGTCAATAAAAGTTTCTCAGAGCTAAATTTTCAAATTTGTGTTCTATTCGCAATGCTTGTGACTATCAGCGTGATAGAACTTGTAATTTGTGAATTTCGGGAAAAAGTGCATTTTGAAACCATGGGCTTTAGTCCAGCAGAATTAACCAAAATAGCCTCGGATTTCATTTCTCTGTATTTTTGTCAATAAAAGGTTCTCACAGCTAAATTTTCAAATTTGTGTTCTTTTCGCGATGCTGCTGATTTTCAGCGTCATACAAATCGTAATTTGTGAATTTCGGGGAAAAGTGCATTTTGAAACCATGGGCTATAGTCCAGCCGAAATAACCAAAATAGCCTCGGAATTCATTTCTCTGTATTTTTGTCAATAAAAGGTTCTCAGAGCTAAATTTTCAAATTAGTGTTCTATTCGCGATGCTTGTGACTATCAGCGTCATAGAACTTGTAATTTGTGGGCTAAAGTCCAGCCGAAATAACCAAAATAGCCTCGGATTTCATTTCTCTGTATTTTTGTCAATAAAAGGTTCTCAGAGCTAAATTTTCAAATTTGTGTTCTTTTCGCGATGCTTGTGATTTTCAGCGTCATAGAAATCGTAATTTGTGAATTTCGGGGAAAAGTGCATTTTGAAACCATGGGCTATAGTCCAGCAGAATTAACCAAAACAGCCTCGGATTTCATTTCTCTGTATTTTTGTCAATAAAAGGTTCTCAGATCTAAATTTTCAAATTAGTGTTCTATTCGCGATGCTTGTGACTATCAGCGTCATAGAACTTGCAATTTGTGGGCTATAGTCCAGCCGAAATAACCAAAATAGCCTCGGATTTCATTTCTCTGTATTTTTGTCAATAAAAGGTTCTCAGAGCTAAATTTTCAAATTTGTGTTCTTTTCGCGATGCTGCTGATTTTCAGCGTCATAGAACTTGTAATTTGTGGGCTATAGTCCAGCCGAAATAACCAAAATAGCCTCGGATTTCATTTCTCTGTATTTTTGTCAATAAAAGGTTCTCAGAGCTAAATTTTCAAATTTGTGTTCTTTTCGCGATGCTGCTGATTTTCAGCGTCATAGAACTTGTAATTTGTGGGCTATAGTCCAGCCGAAATAACCAAAATAGCCTCGGATTTCATTTCTCTGTATTTTTGTCAATAAAAGGTTCTCAGAGCTAAATTTTCAAATTTGTGTTCTTTTCGCGATGCTGCTGATTTTCAGCGTCATAGAACTTGTAATTTGTGGGCTATAGTCCAGCCGAAATAACCAAAATAGCCTCGGATTTCATTTCTCTGTATTTTTGTCAATAAAAGGTTCTCAGAGCTAAATTTTCAAATTTGTGTTCTTTTCGCGATGCTGCTGATTTTCAGCGTCATAGAACTTGTAATTTGTGGGCTATAGTCCAGCCGAAATAACCAAAATAGCCTCGGATTTCATTTCTCTGTATTTTTGTCAATAAAAGGTTCTCAGAGCTAAATTTTCAAATTTGTGTTCTTTTCGCGATGCTGCTGATTTTCAGCGTCATAGAACTTGTAATTTGTGGGCTATAGTCCAGCCGAAATAACCAAAATAGCCTCGGATTTCATTTCTCTGTATTTTTGTCAATAAAAGGTTCTCAGAGCTAAATTTTCAAATTTGTGTTCTTTTCGCGATGCTTGTGATTTTCAGCGTCATAGAAATTGTAATTTGTGAATTTCGGAAAAAAGTGCATTTTGAAACCATGGGCTATAGTTCAGCCGAAATAACCAAAATAGCCTCGGATTTCATTTCTCTGTATTTCTGTCAATAATTGGTTGTTAGAGCTAAATTTTCAAATTAGTGTTCTATTCGCGATGCTTGTGACTATCAGCGTCATAGAACTTGCAATTTGTGGGCTATAGTCCAGCCGAAATAACCAAAATAGCCTCGGATTTCATTTCTCTGTATTTTTGTCAATAAAAGGTTCTCAGAGCTAAATTTTCAAATTTGTGTTCTTTTCGCGATGCTTGTGATTTTCAGCGTCATAGAAATCGTAATTTGTGAATTTCGGGGAAAAATGCATTTTGAAACCATGGGCTATAGTCCAGCAGAATTAACCAAAACAGCCTCGGATTTCATTTCTCTGTATTTTTGTCAATAAAAGGTTCTCAGAGCTAAATTTTCAAATTAGTGTTCTATTCGCGATGCTTGTGACTATCAGCGTCATAGAACTTGCAATTTGTGGGCTATAGTCCAGCCGAAATAACCAAAATAGCCTCGGATTTCATTTCTCTGTATTTTTGTCAATAAAAGGTTCTCAGAGCTAAATTTTCAAATTTGTGTTCTTTTCGCGATGCTGCTGATTTTCAGCGTCATAGAACTTGTAATTTGTGGGCTATAGTTCAGCCGAAATAACCAAAATAGCCTCGGATTTCATTTCTCTGTATTTCTGTCAATAATTGGTTGTTAGAGCTAAATTTTCAAATTTGTGTTCTATTCGCGATGCTTGTGACTGTCCATATCATACAAATCGTAATTTGTGAATTTAGGGAAAAAGTGCATTTTGAAACCATGGGCTATAGTCCAGCAGAATTAACCAAAACAGCCTCGGATTTCATTTCTCTGTATTTTTGTCAATAAAAGGTTCTCAGAGCTAAATTTTCAAATTAGTGTTCTATTCGCGATGCTTGTGACTATCAGCGTCATAGAACTTGCAATTTGTGGGCTATAGTCCAGCCGAAATAACCAAAATAGCCTCGGATTTCATTTCTCTGTATTTTTGTCAATAAAAGGTTCTCAGAGCTAAATTTTCAAATTTGTGTTCTTTTCGCGATGCTTGTGATTTTCAGCGTCATAGAAATCGTAATTTGTGAATTTCGGGGAAAAGTGCATTTTGAAACCATGGGCTATAGTCCAGCAGAATTAACCAAAACAGCCTCGGATTTCATTTCTCTGTATTTTTGTCAATAAAAGGTTCTCAGAGCTAAATTTTCAAATTTGTGTTCTTTTCGCGATGCTTGTGATTTTCAGCGTCATAGAAATTGTAATTTGTGAATTTCGGAAAAAAGTGCATTTTGAAACCATGGGCTATAGTTCAGCCGAAATAACCAAAATAGCCTCGGATTTCATTTCTCTGTATTTCTGTCAATAATTGGTTGTTAGAGCTAAATTTTCAAATTTGTGTTCTATTCGCGATGCTTGTGACTGTCCATATCATACAAATCGTAATTTGTGAATTTAGGGAAAAAGTGCATTTTGAAACCATGGGCTATAGTCCAGCAGAATTAACCAAAACAGCCTCGGAATTCATTTCTCTGTATTTTTGTCAATAAAAGGTTCTCAGAGTTAAATTTTCAAATTTGTGTTCTTTTCGCGATGCTTGTGATTTTCAGCGTCATAGAAATCGTTATTTGTAAATTTCGGAAAAAAGTGCATTTTGAAACCATGGGCTATAGTCCAGCAGAATTAACCATAACAGCCTCGGATTTCATTTCTCTGTATTTTTGTCAATAAAAGGTTCTCAGAGTTAAATTTTCAAATTTGTGTTCTTTTCGCGATGCTTGTGATTTTCAGCGTCATAGAAATCGTTATTTGTAAATTTCGGAATAAAATTGCATTTTGAAACCATGGGCTATAGTCCAGCAGAATTAACCAAAATAGCCTCAGATTTCATTTCTCTGTATTTTTGTCAATAAAAGTTTCTCAGAGCTAAATTTTCAAATTTGAGTTCTTTTCGCGATGCTTGTGATTTTCAGCGTCATAGAAATCGTTATTTGTAAATTTCGGAAAAAAGTGCATTTTGAAACCATGGGCTATAGTCCAGCAGAATTAACCATAACAGCCTCGGATTTCATTTCTCTGTATTTTTGTCAATAAAAGGTTCTCAGAGTTAAAATTTCAAATTTGTGTTCTTTTCGCGATGCTTGTGATTTTCAGCGTCATAGAAATCGTTATTTGTAAATTTCGGAAAAAAGTGCATTTTGAAACCATGGGCTATAGTCCAGCAGAATTAACCATAACAGCCTCGGATTTCATTTCTCTGTATTTTTGTCAATAAAAGGTTCTCAGAGTTAAATTTTCAAATTTGTGTTCTTTTCGCGATGCTTGTGATTTTCAGCGTCATAGAAATCGTTATTTGTAAATTTCGGAAAAAAGTGCATTTTGAAACCATGGGCTATAGTCCAGCAGAATTAACCCAAATAGCCTCAGATTTCATTTCTCTGTATTTTTGTCAATAAAAGTTTCTCAGAGCTAAATTTTCAAATTTGTGTTCTTTTCGCGATGCTTGTGATTTTCAGCGTCATAGAAATAGTAATTTGTGAATTTCGGAAAAAAGTGCATTTTGAAACCATGGGCTATAGTCCAGCAGAATTAACCATAACAGCCTCGGATTTCATTTCTCTGTATTTTTGTCAATAAAAGGTTCTCAGAGTTAAATTTTCAAATTTGTGTTCTTTTCGCGATGCTTGTGATTTTCAGCGTCATAGAAATCGTTATTTGTAAATTTCGGAATAAAATTGCATTTTGAAACCATGGGCTATAGTCCAGCAGAATTAACCCAAATAGCCTCAGATTTCATTTCTCTGTATTTTTGTCAATAAAAGTTTCTCAGAGCTAAATTTTCAAATTTGTGTTCTTTTCGCGATGCTTGTGATTTTCAGCGTCATAGAAATAGTAATTTGTGAATTTCGGAAAAAAGTGCATTTTGAAACCATGGGCTATAGTCCAGCAGAATTAACCATAACAGCCTCGGATTTCATTTCTCTGTATTTTTGTCAATAAAAGGTTCTCAGAGTTAAATTTTCAAATTTGTGTTCTTTTCGCGATGCTTGTGATTTTCAGCGTCATAGAAATCGTTATTTGTAAATTTCGGAAAAAAGTGCATTTTGAAACCATGGGCTATAGTCCAGCAGAATTAACCATAACAGCCTCGGATTTCATTTCTCTGTATTTTTGTCAATAAAAGGTTCTCAGAATTAAATTTTCAAATTTGTGTTCTTTTCGCGATGCTTGTGATTTTCAGCGTCATAGAAATCGTTATTTGTAAATTTCGGAATAAAATTGAATTTTGAAACCATGGGCTATAGTCCAGCAGAATTAACCAAAATAGCCTCGGATTTCATTTCTCTGTATTTTTGTCAATAAAAGTTACTCAGAGCTAAATTTTCAAATTTGTGTTCTATTCGCGATGCTTGTGACTATCAGCGTCATAGAACTTGTAATTTGTGAATTTCGGGAAAAAGTGCATTTTGAAACCATGGGCTTTAGTCCAGCAGAATTAACCAAAATAGCCTCGGATTTCATTTCACTGTATTTTTGTCAATAAAAGGTTCTCACAGCTAAATTTTCAAATTTGTGTTCTTTTCGCGATGCTGCTGATTTTCAGCGTCATACAAATCGTAATTTGTGAATTTCGGGGAAAAGTGCATTTTGAAACCATGTACTATAGTCCAGCAGAATTAACCATAACAGCCTCGGATTTCATTTCTCTGTATTTTTGTCAATAAAAGGTTCTCAGAGTTAAATTTTCAAATTTGTGTTCTTTTCGCGATGCTTGTGATTTTCAGCGTCATAGAAATCGTTATTTGTAAATTTCGGAATAAAATTGCATTTTGAAACCATGGGCTATAGTCCAGCAGAATTAACCAAAATAGCCTCAGATTTCATTTCTCTGTATTTTTGTCAATAAAAGTTTCTCAGAGCTAAATTTTCAAATTTGAGTTCTTTTCGCGATGCTTGTGATTTTCAGCGTCATAGAAATCGTTATTTGTAAATTTCGGAAAAAAGTGCATTTTGAAACCATGGGCTATAGTCCAGCAGAATTAACCATAACAGCCTCGGATTTCATTTCTCTGTATTTTTGTCAATAAAAGGTTCTCAGAGTTAAAATTTCAAATTTGTGTTCTTTTCGCGATGCTTGTGATTTTCAGCGTCATAGAAATCGTTATTTGTAAATTTCGGAAAAAAGTGCATTTTGAAACCATGGGCTATAGTCCAGCAGAATTAACCATAACAGCCTCGGATTTCATTTCTCTGTATTTTTGTCAATAAAAGGTTCTCAGAGTTAAATTTTCAAATTTGTGTTCTTTTCGCGATGCTTGTGATTTTCAGCGTCATAGAAATCGTTATTTGTAAATTTCGGAAAAAAGTGCATTTTGAAACCATGGGCTATAGTCCAGCAGAATTAACCCAAATAGCCTCAGATTTCATTTCTCTGTATTTTTGTCAATAAAAGTTTCTCAGAGCTAAATTTTCAAATTTGTGTTCTTTTCGCGATGCTTGTGATTTTCAGCGTCATAGAAATAGTAATTTGTGAATTTCGGAAAAAAGTGCATTTTGAAACCATGGGCTATAGTCCAGCAGAATTAACCATAACAGCCTCGGATTTCATTTCTCTGTATTTTTGTCAATAAAAGGTTCTCAGAGTTAAATTTTCAAATTTGTGTTCTTTTCGCGATGCTTGTGATTTTCAGCGTCATAGAAATCGTTATTTGTAAATTTCGGAATAAAATTGCATTTTGAAACCATGGGCTATAGTCCAGCAGAATTAACCCAAATAGCCTCAGATTTCATTTCTCTGTATTTTTGTCAATAAAAGTTTCTCAGAGCTAAATTTTCAAATTTGTGTTCTTTTCGCGATGCTTGTGATTTTCAGCGTCATAGAAATAGTAATTTGTGAATTTCGGAAAAAAGTGCATTTTGAAACCATGGGCTATAGTCCAGCAGAATTAACCATAACAGCCTCGGATTTCATTTCTCTGTATTTTTGTCAATAAAAGGTTCTCAGAGTTAAATTTTCAAATTTGTGTTCTTTTCGCGATGCTTGTGATTTTCAGCGTCATAGAAATCGTTATTTGTAAATTTCGGAATATAATTGAATTTTGAAACCATGGGCTATAGTCCAGCAGAATTAACCAAAATAGCCTCGGATTTCATTTCTCTGTATTTTTGTCAATAAAAGTTACTCAGAGCTAAATTTTCAAATTTGTGTTCTATTCGCGATGCTTGTGACTATCAGCGTCATAGAACTTGTAATTTGTGAATTTCGGGAAAAAGTGCATTTTGAAACCATGGGCTTTAGTCCAGCAGAATTAACCAAAATAGCCTCGGATTTCATTTCACTGTATTTTTGTCAATAAAAGGTTCTCACAGCTAAATTTTCAAATTTGTGTTCTTTTCGCGATGCTGCTGATTTTCAGCGTCATACAAATCGTAATTTGTGAATTTCGGGGAAAAGTGCATTTTGAAACCATGTACTATAGTCCAGCCGAAATAACCAAAATAGCCTCGGAATTCATTTCTCTGTATTTTTGTCAATAAAAGATTCTCAGAGCTAAATTTTCAAATTAGTGTTCTATTCGCGATGCTTGTGACTATCAGCGTCATAGAACTTGTAATTTGTGGGCTAAAGTCCAGCCGAAATAACCAAAATAGCCTCGGATTTCATTTCTCTGTATTTTTGTCAATAAAAGGTTCTCAGAGCTAAATTTTCAAATTTGTGTTCTTTTCGCGATGCTTGTGATTTTCAGCGTCATAGAAATCGTAATTTGTGAATTTCGGGGAAAAGTGCATTTTGAAACCATGGGCTATAGTCCAGCAGAATTAACCAAAACAGCCTCGGATTTCATTTCTCTGTATTTTTGTCAATAAAAGTTTCTCAGATCTAAATTTTCAAATAAGTGTTCTATTCGCGATGCTTGTGACTATCAGCGTCATAGAAATTGTAATTTGTGAATTTCGGAAAAAAGTGCATTTTGAAACCATGGGCTATAGTTCAGCCGAAATAACCAAAATAGCCTCGGATTTCATTTCTCTGTATTTCTGTCAATAATTGGTTGTTAGAGCTAAATTTTCAAATTTGTGTTCTATTCGCGATGCTTGTGACTGTCCATATCATACAAATCGTAATTTGTGAATTTAGGGAAAAAGTGCATTTTGAAACCATGGGCTATAGTCCAGCAGAATTAACCATAACAGCCTCGGATTTCATTTCTCTGTATTTTTGTCAATAAAAGGTTCTCAGAGTTAAATTTTCAAATTTGTGTTCTTTTCGCGATGCTTGTGATTTTCAGCGTCATAGAAATCGTTATTTGTAAATTTCGGAAAAAAGTGCATTTTGGAACCATGGGCTATAGTCCAGCAGAATTAACCATAACAGCCTCGGATTTCATTTCTCTGTATTTTTGTCAATAAAAGGTTCTCAGAGTTAAATTTTCAAATTTGTGTTCTTTTCGCGATGCTTGTGATTTTCAGCGTCATAGAAATCGTTATTTGTAAATTTCGGAATAAAATTGCATTTTGAAACCATGGGCTATAGTCCAGCAGAATTAACCAAAATAGCCTCAGATTTCATTTCTCTGTATTTTTGTCAATAAAAGTTTCTCAGAGCTAAATTTTCAAATTTGAGTTCTTTTCGCGATGCTTGTGATTTTCAGCGTCATAGAAATCGTTATTTGTAAATTTCGGAAAAAAGTGCATTTTGAAACCATGGGCTATAGTCCAGCAGAATTAACCATAACAGCCTCGGATTTCATTTCTCTGTATTTTTGTCAATAAAAGGTTCTCAGAGTTAAAATTTCAAATTTGTGTTCTTTTCGCGATGCTTGTGATTTTCAGCGTCATAGAAATCGTTATTTGTAAATTTCGGAAAAAAGTGCATTTTGAAACCATGGGCTATAGTCCAGCAGAATTAACCATAACAGCCTCGGATTTCATTTCTCTGTATTTTTGTCAATAAAAGGTTCTCAGAGTTAAATTTTCAAATTTGTGTTCTTTTCGCGATGCTTGTGATTTTCAGCGTCATAGAAATCGTTATTTGTAAATTTCGGAAAAAAGTGCATTTTGAAACCATGGGCTATAGTCCAGCAGAATTAACCATAACAGCCTCGGATTTCATTTCTCTGTATTTTTGTCAATAAAAGGTTCTCAGAGTTAAATTTTCAAATTTGTGTTCTTTTCGCGATGCTTGTGATTTTCAGCGTCATAGAAATCGTTATTTGTAAATTTCGGAATAAAATTGAATTTTGAAACCATGGGCTATAGTCCAGCAGAATTAACCAAATAGCCTCGGATTTCATTTCTCTGTATTTTTGTCAATAAAAGTTACTCAGAGCTAAATTTTCAAATGTGTGTTCTATTCGCGATGCTTGTGACTATCAGCGTCATAGAACTTGTAATTTGTGAATTTCGGGAAAAAGTGCATTTTGAAACCATGGGCTTTAGTCCAGCAGAATTAACCAAAATAGCCTCGGATTTCATTTCACTGTATTTTTGTCAATAAAAGGTTCTCACAGCTAAATTTTCAAATTTGTGTTCTTTTCGCGATGCTGCTGATTTTCAGCGTCATACAAATCGTAATTTGTGAATTTCGGGGAAAAGTGCATTTTGAAACCATGTACTATAGTCCAGCCGAAATAACCAAAATAGCCTCGGAATTCATTTCTCTGTATTTTTGTCAATAAAAGATTCTCAGAGCTAAATTTTCAAATTAGTGTTCTATTCGCGATGCTTGTGACTATCAGCGTCATAGAACTTGTAATTTGTGGGCTAAAGTCCAGCCGAAATAACCAAAATAGCCTCGGATTTCATTTCTCTGTATTTTTGTCAATAAAAGGTTCTCAGAGCTAAATTTTCAAATTTGTGTTCTTTTCGCGATGCTTGTGATTTTCAGCGTCATAGAAATCGTAATTTGTGAATTTCGGGGAAAAGTGCATTTTGAAACCATGGGCTATAGTCCAGCAGAATTAACCAAAACAGCCTCGGATTTCATTTCTCTGTATTTTGCTTGTGATTTTCAGCGTCATAAAAATTTTAATTTGTGAATTTCGGAAAAAAGTGCATTTTGAAACCATGGGCTATAGTCCAGCAGAATTAACCAAAACAGCCTCGAATTTCATTTCTCTGTATTTTTGTCAATAAAAGGTTCTCAGAGCTAAATTTTCAAATTTAAGTTCTTTTCGCGATGCTTGTGATTTTCAGCGTCATAGAAATTTTAATTTGTGAATTTCGGAAAAAAGTGCATTTTGAAATCATGGGCTATAGTCCAGCAGAATTAACCAAAATAGCCTCGGATTTCATTTCTCTGTATTTTTGTCAATAATTGTTTCTCAGAGCTAAATTTTCAAATTTGTGTTCAGTTCGCGATGCTTGTAATTATCAGCGTCATAGAAATTGTAATATGTGAATTTCGGAAAAAAGTGCATTTTGAAACCATGGGCTATAGTCCAGCAGAATTAACCAAAATAGCCTCGGATTTCATTTCTCTGTATTTTTGTCAATAATTGGTTCTCAGAGCTAAATTTTCAAATTTGTGTTCAGTTCGCGATGCTTGTAGTTATCAGCGTCATAGAACTTGTAATTTGTGAATTTCGGAAAAAGTGCATTTTGAAACCATGGGTAGTCCAGCAGAATTAACCAAAATAGCCTCGGATTTCATTTCTCTGTATTTTTTTCAATAAAAGGTTCTCAGAGCTAAATTTTCAAATCTATGTTCTTTTCGCGATGCTTGTAATAATCAGCGTCATAGAAATTGTAATTTGTGAATTTCGGAAAAAGTGCATTTTGAAACCATGGGCTTTAGTCCAGCAGAATTAACCAAAATAGCCTCGGATTTCATTTCTCTGTATTTTTGTCAATAATTGGTTCTCAGAGCTAAATTTTCAAATTTGTGTTCTATTCGCGATGCTTGCGATTTTCAGCGTCATAGAAATTGCAATTTGTGAATTTCGGAAAAAAGTGCATTTTGAAATCATGGGCTATAGTCCAGCAGAATTAACCAAAATAGCCTCGGATTTCATTTCTCTGTATTTTTGTCAATAATTGTTTCTCAGAGCTAAATTTTCAAATTTGTGTTCAGTTCGCGATGCTTGTAATTATCAGCGTCATAGAAATTGTAATATGTGAATTTCGGAAAAAAGTGCATTTTGAAACCATGGGCTATAGTCCAGCAGAATTAACCAAAATAGCCTCGGATTTCATTTCTCTGTATTTTTGTCAATAATTGGTTCTCAGAGCTAAATTTTCAAATTTGTGTTCAGTTCGCGATGCTTGTAGTTATCAGCGTCATAGAACTTGTAATTTGTGAATTTCGGAAAAAGTGCATTTTGAAACCATGGGTAGTCCAGCAGAATTAACCAAAATAGCCTCGGATTTCATTTCTCTGTATTTTTGTCAATAATTGGTTCTCAGAGCTAAATTTTCAAATTTGTGTTCTATTCGCGATGCTTGCGATTTTCAGCGTCATAGAAATTGCAATTTGTGAATTTCGGAAAAAAGTGCATTTTGAAATCATGGGCTATAGTCCAGCAGAATTAACCAAAATAGCCTCGGATTTCATTTCTCTGTATTTTTGTCAATAATTGTTTCTCAGAGCTAAATTTTCAAATTTGTGTTCAGTTCGCGATGCTTGTAATAATCAGCGTCATAGAAATTGTAATTTGTGAATTTCGGAAAAAGTGCATTTTGAAACCATGGGCTTTAGTCCAGCAGAATTAACCAAAATAGCCTCGGATCTCATTTCTCTGTATTTTTTTCAATAAAAGGTTCTCAGAGCTAGATTTCAAATTTGTGTTATATTCGCGATGCTTGTGATTTTCAGCGTCATAGAAATTGTGATTTGTGAATTTCGGAAAAAAGTGCATTTTGAAACCATGGGCTATAGTCCAGCAGAATTAACCAAAATAGCCTCGGATTTCATTTCTCTGTATTTTTTTCAATAAAAGGTTCTCAGAGCTAAATTTTCAAATTTGTGTTCTATTCGCGATGCTAGTGATTTTCAGCGTCATAGAAATTGTAATTTGTGAATTTCGGAAAAAAGTGCATTTTGAAACCATGGGCTATAGTCCAGCAGAATTAACCAAAATAGCCTCGGATTTCATTTCTCTGTATTTTTGTCAATAATTGGTTCTCAGAGCTAAATTTTCAAATTTGTGTTCAGTTCGCGATGCTTGTGACTATCAGCGTCATAGAACTTGTAATTTGTGGGCTAAAGTCCAGCCGAAATAACCAAAATAGCCTCGGATTTCATTTCTCTGTATTTTTGTCAATAAAAGGTTCTCAGAGCTAAATTTTCAAATAAGTGTTCTCTTCGCGATGCTTGTGATTATCAGTGTCATAGAACTTGTAATTTGTGAATTTCGAAAAAAAGTGCATTTTGTAACCATGGGCTACAGTCCAGCAGAATTAACCAAAATAGCCTCGGATTTCATTTCTCTGTATTTTTGTCAATAATTGGTTCTCAGAGCTAAATTTTCAAATTTGTGTTCTATTCGCGATGCTTGCGATTTTCAGCGTCATAGAAATTGTAATTTGTGAATTTCGGAAAAAAAGTGCATTTTGAAACCATGGGCTATAGTCCAGCAGAATTAACCAAAATAGCCTCGGATTTCATTTCTCTGTATTTTTGTCAATAAAAGGCTCTCACCGCTAAATTTTCAAATAAGTGTTCTATTCGCGATGATTGTGATTATCATCGTCATCGAACTTGTAATTTGTGAATTTCGGAAAAAAGTGCATTTTGAAACCATGGGCTATAGTCCAGCAGAATTAACCAAAATAGCCTCGGATTTCATTTCTCTGTATTTTTGTCAATAAAAGGTTCTCAGAGCTAAATTTTCAAATTTGTGTTCTATTCGCGATGCTTGTGATTGTCCATATCATACAAATCGTAATATGTGAATAGCGAAAAAAAGTGCATTTTGAAACCATGGGCTATAGTCCAGCAGAATTAACCAAAATAGCCTCGGATTTCATTTCTCTGTATTTTTGTCAATAAAAGGTTCTCAGAGCTAAATTTTCAAATAAGTGTTCTCTTCGCGATGCTTGTGATTATCAGTGTCATAGAACTTGTAATTTGTGAATTTCGGAAAAAAGTGCATTTTGAAACCATGGGCTACAGTCCAGCAGAATTAACCAAAATAGCCTTGGATTTCATTTCTCTGTATTTTTGTCAATAAAAGGTTCTCAGAGCTAAATTTTCAAATTTGTGTTCTATTCGAGATGCTTGTGACTGTCCATATCATACAAATCGTAATATGTGAATAGCGGAAAAAAGTGCATTTTGAAACCATGATCTATAGTCCAGCAGAATGAACCAAAATAGCCTCGGATTTCATTTCTCTGTATTTTTGTCAACAAAAGGTTCTCAGAGCTAAATTTTCAAATTTGTGTTCTATTCGAGGTGCTTGTGACTGTCAATATCATACAAATCGTTATTTGCGAATTCCGGGAAAAAGTGCATTTTGAAACCATGGGCTATAGTCCAGCAGAATTAACCAAAATAGCCTCGGATTTCATTTCTCTGTATTTTTGTCAATAAAAGGTTCTCAGAGCTAAATTTTGAAATTTGTGTTCTATTCGCGATGCTTGTGATTTTCAGCGTCATAGAAATTTTAATTTGTGAATTTCGGAAAAAAGTGCATTTTGAAACCATGGGCTATAGTCCAGCAGAATTAACCAAAATAGCCTCGGATTTCATTTCTCTGTATTTTTGTCAATAATTGGTTCTCAGAGCTAAATTTTCAAATTTGTGTTCAGTTCGCGATGTTTGTGATTATCAGCTTCATAGAAATCGTAATTAGAGAATTTCGGAAAAAGTGCATTTTGAAACCATGGGCTATAGTCCAGCAGAATTAACCAAAATAGCCTCGGATTTCATTTCTCTGTATTTTTGTCAATAATTGGTTCTCAGAGCTAAATTTTCAAATTTGTGTTCTATTCGCGATGCTTGCGATTTTCAGCGTCATAGAAATTGTAATTTGTGAATTTCGGAAAAAAGTGCATTTTGAAACCATGGGCTATAGTCCAGCAGAATTAACCAAAACAGCCTCGGATTTCATTTCTCTGTATTTTTGTCAATAAAAGGTTCTCAGAGCTAAATTTTCAAATTTGTGTTCTTTTCGCGATGCTTGTGATTTTCAGCGATATAGAAATTGTAATTTGTGAATTTCGGAAAAAAGTGCATTTTGAAACCATGGGATATAGTCCAGCCGAAATAACCAAAATAGCCTCGGATTTCATTTCTCTGTATTTTTGTCAATAAAAGGTTCTCAGAGCTAAATTTTCAAATTTCTGTTCTATAAGCGATGCTTGTGACTATCAGCGTCATAGAACTTATAATTTGTGAATTTCGAAAAAAAGTGCATTTTGTAACCATGGGCTATAGTCCAGCAGAATTAACCAAAATAGCCTCGGATTTCATTTCTCTGTATTTTTGTCAATAATTGGTTCTCAGAGCTAAATTTTCAAATTTGTGTTCTATTCGCGATGCTTGCGATTTTCAGCGTCATAGAAATTGTAATTTGTGAATTTCGGAAAAAAAGTGCATTTTGAAACCATGGGCTATAGTCCAGCAGAATTAACCAAAATAGCCTCGGATTTCATTTCTCTGTATTTTTGTCAATAATTGTTTCTCAGAGCTAAATTTTCAAATTTGTGTTCAGTTCGCGATGCTTGTAATTATCAGCGTCATAGAAATTGTAATTTGTGAATTTCGGAAAAAAGTGCATTTTGAAACCATGGGCTATAGTCCAGCAGAATTAACCAAAATAGCCTCGGATTTCATTTCTCTGTATTTTTGTCAATAATTGGTTCTCAGAGCTAAATTTTCAAATTTGTGTTCATTTCGCGATCAGCGTCATAGAACTTGTAATTTGTGAATTTCGGAAAAAGTGCATTTTGAAACCATGGGTAGTCCAGCAGAATTAACCAAAATAGCCTCGGATTTCATTTCTCTGTATTTTTTTCAATAAAAGGTTCTCAGAGCTAAATTTTCAAATATATGTTCTTTTCGCGATGCTTGTAATAATCAGCGTCATAGAAATTGTAATTTGTGAATTTCGGAAAAAGTGCATTTTGAAACCATGGGCTTTAGTCCAGCAGAATTAACCAAAATAGCCTCGGATTTCATTTCTCTGTATTTTTGTCAATAAAAGGCTCTCACCGCTAAATTTTCAAATAAGTGTTCTATTCGCGATGATTGTGATTATCAGCGTCATAGAACTTGTAATTTGCGAATTTCGGAAAAAAGTGCATTTTGAAACCATGGGCTATAGTCCAGCAGAATTAACCAAAATAGCCTCGGATTTCATTTCTCTGTATTTTTGTCAATAAAAGGTTCTCAGAGCTAAATTTTCAAATTTCTGTTCTATAAGCGATGCTTGTGACTATCAGCGTCATAGAACTTATAATTTGTGAATTTCGAAAAAAGTGCATTTTGTAACCATGGGCTATAGTCCAGCAGAATTAACCAAAATAGCCTCGGATTTCATTTCTCTGTATTTTTGTCAATAATTGGTTCTCAGAGCTAAATTTTCAAATTTGTGTTCTATTCGCGATGCTTGCGACTTTCAGCGTCATAGAAATTGTAATTTGTGAATTTCGGAAAAAAAGTGCATTTTGAAACCATGGGCTATAGTCCAGCAGAATTAACCAAAATAGCCTCGGATTTCATTTCTCTGTATTTTTGTCAATAGAAGGTTCTCAGAGCTAAATTTTCAAATTTGTGTTCTTTTCGCGATGCTGCTGATTTTCAGCGTCATAGAACTTGTAATTTGTGGGCTATAGTCCAGCCGAAATAACCAAAATAGCCTCGGATTTCATTTCTCTGTATTTTTGTCAATAAAAGGTTCTCAGAGCTAAATTTTCAAATTTGTGTTCTTTTCGCGATGCTTGTGATTTTCAGCGTCATAGAAATCGTTATTTGTAAATTTCGGAATAAAATTGCATTTTGAAACCATGGGCTATAGTCCAGCAGAATTAACCAAAATAGCCTCAGATTTCATTTCTCTGTATTTTTGTCAATAAAAGTTTCTCAGAGCTAAATTTTCAAATTTGTGTTCTTTTCGCGATGCTTGTGATTTTCAGCGTCATAGAAATAGTAATTTGTGAATTTCGGAAAAAAGTGCATTTTGAAACCATGGGCTATAGTCCAGCAGAATTAACCATAACAGCCTCGGATTTCATTTCTCTGTATTTTTGTCAATAAAAGGTTCTCAGAGTTAAATTTTCAAATTTGTGTTCTTTTCGCGATGCTTGTGATTTTCAGCGTCATAGAAATCGTTATTTGTAAATTTCGGAAAAAAGTGCATTTTGAAACCATGGGCTATAGTCCAGCAGAATTAACCATAACAGCCTCGGATTTCATTTCTCTGTATTTTTGTCAATAAAAGGTTCTCAGAGTTAAATTTTCAAATTTGTGTTCTTTTCGCGATGCTTGTGATTTTCAGCGTCATAGAAATCGTTATTTGTAAATTTCGGAAAAAAGTGCATTTTGAAACCATGGGCTATAGTCCAGCAGAATTAACCATAACAGCCTCGGATTTCATTTCTCTGTATTTTTGTCAATAAAAGGTTCTCAGAGTTAAATTTTCAAATTTGTGTTCTTTTCGCGATGCTTGTGATTTTCAGCGTCATAGAAATCGTTATTTGTAAATTTCGGAATAAAATTGAATTTTGAAACCATGGGCTATAGTCCAGCAGAATTAACCAAAATAGCCTCGGATTTCATTTCTCTGTATTTTTGTCAATAAAAGTTACTCAGAGCTAAATTTTCAAATTTGTGTTCTATTCGCGATGCTTGTGACTATCAGCGTCATAGAACTTGTAATTTGTGAATTTCGGGAAAAAGTGCATTTTGAAACCATGGGCTATAGTCCAGCAGAATTAACCATAACAGCCTCGGATTTCATTTCTCTGTATTTTTGTCAATAAAAGGTTCTCAGAGTTAAATTTTCAAATTTGTGTTCTTTTCGCGATGCTTGTGATTTTCAGCGTCATAGAAATCGTTATTTGTAAATTTCGGAATAAAATTGCATTTTGAAACCATGGGCTATAGTCCAGCAGAATTAACCAAAATAGCCTCAGATTTCATTTCTCTGTATTTTTGTCAATAAAAGTTTCTCAGAGCTAAATTTTCAAATTTGTGTTCTTTTCGCGATGCTTGTGATTTTCAGCGTCATAGAAACAGTAATTTGTGAATTTCGGAAAAAAGTGCATTTTGAAACCATGGGCTATAGTCCAGCAGAATTAACCATAACAGCCTCGGATTTCATTTCTCTGTATTTTTGTCAATAAAAGGTTCTCAGAGTTAAATTTTCAAATTTGTGTTCTTTTCGCGATGCTTGTGATTTTCAGCGTCATAGAAATCGTTATTTGTAAATTTCGGAAAAAAGTGCATTTTGAAACCATGGGCTATAGTCCAGCAGAATTAACCATAACAGCCTCGGATTTCATTTCTCTGTAATTTTGTCAATAAAAGGTTCTCAGAGTTAAATTTTCAAATTTGTGTTCTTTTCGCGATGCTTGTGATTTTCAGCGTCGTAGAAATCGTTATTTGTAAATTTCGGAATAAAATTGAATTTTGAAACCATGGGCTATAGTCCAGCAGAATTAACCAAAATAGCCTCGGATTTCATTTCTCTGTATTTTTGTCAATAAAAGTTACTCAGAGCTAAATTTTCAAATTTGTGTTCTATTCGCGATGCTTGTGACTATCAGCGTCATAGAACTTGTAATTTGTGAATTTCGGGAAAAAGTGCATTTTGAAACCATGGGCTTTAGTCCAGCAGAATTAACCAAAATAGCCTCGGATTTCATTTCACTGTATTTTTGTCAATAAAAGGTTCTCACAGCTAAATTTTCAAATTTGTGTTCTTTCCGCGATGCTGCTGATTTTCAGCGTCATACAAATCGTAATTTGTGAATTTCGGGGAAAAGTGCATTTTGAAACCATGTACTATAGTCCAGCCGAAATAACCAAAATAGCCTCGGAATTCATTTCTCTGTATTTTTGTCAATAAAAGATTCTCAGAGCTAAATTTTCAAATTAGTGTTCTATTCGCGATGCTTGTGACTATCAGCGTCATAGAACTTGTAATTTGTGGGCTAAAGTCCAGCCGAAATAACCAAAATAGCCTCGGATTTCATTTCTCTGTATTTTTGTCAATAAAAGGTTCTCAGAGCTAAATTTTCAAATTTGTGTTCTTTTCGCGATGCTTGTGATTTTCAGCGTCATAGAAATCGTAATTTGTGAATTTCGGGGAAAAGTGCATTTTGAAACCATGGGCTATAGTCCAGCAGAATTAACCAAAACAGCCTCGGATTTCATTTCTCTGTATTTTGCTTGTGATTTTCAGCGTCATAAAAATTTTAATTTGTGAATTTCGGAAAAAAGTGCATTTTGAAACCATGGGCTATAGTCCAGCAGAATTAACCAAAACAGCCTCGAATTTCATTTCTCTGTATTTTTGTCAATAAAAGGTTCTCAGAGCTAAATTTTCAAATTTAAGTTCTTTTCGCGATGCTTGTGATTTTCAGCATCATAGAAATCGTTATTTGTAAATTTCGGAATAAAATTGCATTTTGAAACCATGGGCTATAGTCCAGCAGAATTAACCAAAATAGCCTCAGATTTCATTTCTCTGTATTTTTGTCAATAAAAGTTTCTCAGAGTTAAAATTTCAAATTTGTGTTCTTTTCGCGATGCTTGTGATTTTCGGCGTCATAGAAATCGTTATTTGTAAATTTCGGAAAAAAGTGCATTTTGAAACCATGGGCTATAGTCCAGCAGAATTAACCATAACAGCCTCGGATTTCATTTCTCTGTATTTTTGTCAATAAAAGGTTCTCAGAGTTAAATTTTCAAATTTGTGTTCTTTTCGCGATGCTTGTGATTTTCAGCGTCATAGAAATCGTTATTTGTAAATTTCGGAATAAAATTGCATTTTGAAACCATGGGCTATAGTCCAGCAGAATTAACCAAAATAGCCTCAGATTTCATTTCTCTGTATTTTTGTCAATAAAAGTTTCTCAGAGCTAAATTTTCAAATTTGTGTTCTTTTCGCGATGCTTGTGATTTTCAGCGTCATAGAAATAGTAATTTGTGAATTTCGGAAAAAAGTGCATTTTGAAACCATGGGCTATAGTCCAGCAGAATTAACCATAACAGCCTCGGATTTCATTTCTCTGTATTTTTGTCAATAAAAGGTTCTCAGAGTTAAATTTTCAAATTTGTGTTCTTTTCGCGATGCTTGTGATTTTCAGCGTCATAGAAATCGTTATTTGTAAATTTCGGAAAAAAGTGCATTTTGAAACCATGGGCTATAGTCCAGCAGAATTAACCATAACAGCCTCGGATTTCATTTCTCTGTATTTTTGTCAATAAAAGGTTCTCAGAGTTAAATTTTCAAATTTGTGTTCTTTTCGCGATGCTTGTGATTTTCAGCGTCATAGAAATCGTTATTTGTAAATTTCGGAATAAAATTGAATTTTGAAACCATGGGCTATAGTCCAGCAGAATTAACCAAAATAGCCTCGGATTTCATTTCTCTGTATTTTTGTCAATAAAAGTTACTCAGAGCTAAATTTTCAAATTTGTGTTCTATTCGCGATGCTTGTGACTATCAGCGTCATAGAACTTGTAATTTGTGAATTTCGGGAAAAAGTGCATTTTGAAACCATGGGCTTTAGTCCAGCAGAATTAACCAAAATAGCCTCGGATTTCATTTCACTGTATTTTTGTCAATAAAAGGTTCTCACAGCTAAATTTTCAAATTTGTGTTCTTTCCGCGATGCTGCTGATTTTCAGCGTCATACAAATCGTAATTTGTGAATTTCGGGGAAAAGTGCATTTTGAAACCATGTACTATAGTCCAGCCGAAATAACCAAAATAGCCTCGGAATTCATTTCTCTGTATTTTTGTCAATAAAAGATTCTCAGAGCTAAATTTTCAAATTAGTGTTCTATTCGCGATGCTTGTGACTATCAGCGTCATAGAACTTGTAATTTGTGGGCTAAAGTCCAGCCGAAATAACCAAAATAGCCTCGGATTTCATTTCTCTGTATTTTTGTCAATAAAAGGTTCTCAGAGCTAAATTTTCAAATTTGTGTTCTTTTCGCGATGCTTGTGATTTTCAGCGTCATAGAAATCGTAATTTGTGAATTTCGGGGAAAAGTGCATTTTGAAACCATGGGCTATAGTCCAGCAGAATTAACCAAAACAGCCTCGGATTTCATTTCTCTGTATTTTGCTTGTGATTTTTAGCGTCATAAAAATTTTAATTTGTGAATTTCGGAAAAAAGTGCATTTTGAAACCATGGGCTATAGTCCAGCAGAATTAACCAAAACAGCCTCGAATTTCATTTCTCTGTATTTTTGTCAATAAAAGGTTCTCAGAGCTAAATTTCAAATTTAAGTTCTTTTCGCGATGCTTGTGATTTTCAGCGTCATAGAAATTTTAATTTGTGAATTTCGGAAAAAAGTGCATTTTGAAATCATGGGCTATAGTCCAGCAGAATTAACCAAAATAGCCTCGGATTTCATTTCTCTGTATTTTAGTCAATAATTGTTTCTCAGAGCTAAATTTTCAAATTTGTGTTCAGTTCGCGATGCTTGTAATTATCAGCGTCATAGAAATTGTAATATGTGAATTTCGGAAAAAAGTGCATTTTGAAACCATGGGCTATAGTCCAGCAGAATTAACCAAAATAGCCTCGGATTTCATTTCTCTGTATTTTTGTCAATAATTGGTTCTCAGAGCTAAATTTTCAAATTTGTGTTCAGTTCGCGATGCTTGTAGTTATCAGCGTCATAGAACTTGTAATTTGTGAATTTCGGAAAAAGTGCATTTTGAAACCATGGGTAGTCCAGCAGAATTAACCAAAATAGCCTCGGATTTCATTTCTCTGTATTTTTTTCAATAAAAGGTTCTCAGAGCTAAATTTTCAAATCTATGTTCTTTTCGCGATGCTTGTAATAATCAGCGTCATAGAAATTGTAATTTGTGAATTTCGGAAAAAGTGCATTTTGAAACCATGGGCTTTAGTCCAGCAGAATTAACCAAAATAGCCTCGGATTTCATTTCTCTGTATTTTTGTCAATAATTGGTTCTCAGAGCTAAATTTTCAAATTTGTGTTCTATTCGCGATGCTTGCGATTTTCAGCGTCATAGAAATTGCAATTTGTGAATTTCGGAAAAAAGTGCATTTTGAAATCATGGGCTATAGTCCAGCAGAATTAACCAAAATAGCCTCGGATTTCATTTCTCTGTATTTTTGTCAATAATTGTTTCTCAGAGCTAAATTTTCAAATTTGTGTTCAGTTCGCGATGCTTGTAATTATCAGCGTCATAGAAATTGTAATATGTGAATTTCGGAAAAAAGTGCATTTTGAAACCATGGGCTATAGTCCAGCAGAATTAACCAAAATAGCCTCGGATTTCATTTCTCTGTATTTTTGTCAATAATTGGTTCTCAGAGCTAAATTTTCAAATTTGTGTTCAGTTCGCGATGCTTGTAGTTATCAGCGTCATAGAACTTGTAATTTGTGAATTTCGGAAAAAGTGCATTTTGAAACCATGGGTAGTCCAGCAGAATTAACCAAAATAGCCTCGGATTTCATTTCTCTGTATTTTTTTCAATAAAAGGTTCTCAGAGCTAAATTTTCAAATCTATGTTCTTTTCGCGATGCTTGTAATAATCAGCGTCATAGAAATTGTAATTTGTGAATTTCGGAAAAAGTGCATTTTGAAACCATGGGCTTTAGTCCAGCAGAATTAACCAAAATAGCCTCGGATTTCATTTCTCTGTATTTTTTTCAATAAAAGGTTCTCAGAGCTAGATTTCAAATTTGTGTTATATTCGCGATGCTTGTGATTTTCAGCGTCATAGAAATTGTGATTTGTGAATTTCGGAAAAAAGTGCATTTTGAAACCATGGGCTATAGTCCAGCAGAATTAACCAAAATAGCCTCGGATTTCATTTCTCTGTATTTTTTTCAATAAAAGGTTCTCAGAGCTAAATTTTCAAATTTGTGTTCTATTCGCGATGCTAGTGATTTTCAGCGTCATAGAAATTGTAATTTGTGAATTTCGGAAAAAAGTGCATTTTGAAACCATGGGCTATAGTCCAGCAGAATTAACCAAAATAGCCTCGGATTTCATTTCTCTGTATTTTTGTCAATAATTGGTTCTCAGAGCTAAATTTTCAAATTTGTGTTCAGTTCGCGATGCTTGTAATTATCAGCGTCATAGAACTTGTAATTTGTGAATTTCGGAAAAAGTGCATTTTGAAACCATGGGCTATAGTCCAGCAGAATTAACCAAAATAGCCTCGGATTTCATTTCTCTGTATTTTTGTCAATAAAAGGCTCTCACCCCTAAATTTTCAAATAAGTGTTCTATTCGCGATGATTGTGATTATCATCGTCATCGAACTTGTAATTTGTGAATTTCGGAAAAAAGTGCATTTTGAAACCATGGGCTATAGTCCAGCAGAATTAACCAAAATAGCCTCGGATTTCATTTCTCTGTATTTTTGTCAATAAAAGGTTCTCAGAGCTAAATTTTCAAATTTGTGTTCTATTCGCGATGCTTGTGATTGTCCATATCATACAAATCGTAATATGTGAATAGCGAAAAAAAGTGCATTTTGAAACCATGGGCTATAGTCCAGCAGAATTAACCAAAATAGCCTCGGATTTCATTTCTCTGTATTTTTGTCAATAAAAGGTTCTCAGAGCTAAATTTTCAAATAAGTGTTCTCTTCGCGATGCTTGTGATTATCAGTGTCATAGAAATTGTAATTTGTGAATTTCGGAAAAAAAAGTGCATTTTGAAACCATGGGCTATAGTCCAGCAGAATTAACCAAAATAGCCTCGGATTTCATTTCTCTGTATTTTTGTCAATAAAAGGCTCTCACCGCTAAATTTTCAAATAAGTGTTCTATTCGCGATGATTGTGATTATCATCGTCATCGAACTTGTAATTTGTGAATTTCGGAAAAAAGTGCATTTTGAAACCATGGGCTATAGTCCAGCAGAATTGACCAAAATAGCCTCGGATTTCATTTCTCTGTATTTTTGTCAATAAAAGGTTCTCAGAGCTAAATTTTCAAATTTGTGTTCTATTCGCGATGCTTGTGATTGTCCATATCATACAAATCGTAATATGTGAATAGCGAAAAAAAGTGCATTTTGAAACCATGGGCTATAGTCCAGCAGAATTAACCAAAATAGCCTCGGATTTCATTTCTCTGTATTTTTGTCAATAAAAGGTTCTCAGAGCTAAATTTTCAAATAAGTGTTCTCTTCGCGATGCTTGTGATTATCAGTGTCATAGAACTTGTAATTTGTGAATTTCGGAAAAAAGTGCATTTTGAAACCATGGGCTACAGTCCAGCAGAATTAACCAAAATAGCCTTGGATTTCATTTCTCTGTATTTTTGTCAATAAAAGGTTCTCAGAGCTAAATTTTCAAATTTGTGTTCTATTCGAGATGCTTGTGACTGTCCATATCATACAAATCGTAATATGTGAATAGCGGAAAAAAGTGCATTTTGAAACCATGGGCTATAGTCCAGCAGAATTAACCAAAATAGCCTCGGATTTCATTTCTCTGTATTTTTGTCAATAATTGGTTCTCAGAGCTAAATTTTCAAATTTGTGTTCTATTCGCGATACTTGCGATTTTCAGCGTCATAGAAATTGTAATTTGTGAATTTCGGAAAAAAAGTGCATTTTGAAACCATGGGCTATAGTCCAGCAGAATTAACCAAAAATAGCCTCGGATTTCATTTCTCTGTATTTTTGTCAATAATTGTTTCTCAGAGCTAAATTTTCAAATTTCTGTTCTATAAGCGATGTTTGTGATTATCAGCTTCATAGAAATCGTAATTAGAGAATTTCGGAAAAAGTGCATTTTGAAACCATGGGCTATAGTCCAGCAGAATTAACCAAAATAGCCTCGGATTTCATTTCTCTGTATTTTTGTCAATAAAAGGTTCTCAGAGCTAAATTTTGAAATTTGTGTTCTATTCGCGATGCTTGTGATTTTCAGCGTCATAGAAATTTTAATTTGTGAATTTCGGAAAAAAGTGCATTTTGAAACCATGGGCTATAGTCCAGCAGAATTAACCAAAATAGCCTCGGATTTCATTTCTCTGTATTTTTGTCAATAATTGGTTCTCAGAGCTAAATTTTCAAATTTCTGTTCTATAAGCGATGTTTGTGATTATCAGCTTCATAGAAATCGTAATTAGAGAATTTCGGAAAAAGTGCATTTTGAAACCATGGGCTATAGGTCCAGCAGAATTAACCAAAATAGCCTCGGATTTCATTTCTCTGTATTTTTGTCAATAATTGGTTCTCAGAGCTAAATTTTCAAATTTGTGTTCTATTCGCGATACTTGCGATTTTCAGCGTCATAGAAATTGTAATTTGTGAATTTCGGAAAAAAAGTGCATTTTGAAACCATGGGCTATAGTCCAGCAGAATTAACCAAAAATAGCCTCGGATTTCATTTCTCTGTATTTTTGTCAATAATTGTTTCTCAGAGCTAAATTTTCAAATTTGTGTTCAGTTCGCGATGCTTGTAATTATCAGCGTCATAGAAATTGTAATTTGTGAATTTCGGAAAAAAGTGCATTTTGAAACCATGGGCTATAGTCCAGCAGAATTAACCAAAATAGCCTCGGATTTCATTTCTCTGTATTTTTGTCAATAATTGGTTCTCAGAGCTAAATTTTCAAATTTGTGTTCAGTTCGCGATCAGCGTCATAGAACTTGTAATTTGTGAATTTCGGAAAAAGTGCATTTTGAAACCATGGGTAGTCCAGCAGAATTAACCAAAATAGCCTCGGATTTCATTTCTCTGTATTTTTTTCAATAAAAGGTTCTCAGAGCTAAATTTTCAAATATATGTTCTTTTCGCGATGCTTGTAATAATCAGCGTCATAGAAATTGTAATTTGTGAATTTCGGAAAAAGTGCATTTGGAACCATGGGCTATAGTCCAGCAGAATTAACCAAAATAGCCTCGGATTTCATTTCTCTGTATTTTTGTCAATAAAAGGCTCTCACCGCTAAATTTTCAAATAAGTGTTCTATTCGCGATGATTGTGATTATCAGCGTCATAGAACTTGTAATTTGCGAATTTCGGAAAAAAGTGCATTTTGAAACCATGGGCTATAGTCCAGCAGAATTAACCAAAATAGCCTCGGATTTCATTTCTCTGTATTTTTGTCAATAAAAGGTTCTCAGAGCTAAATTTTCAAATTTCTGTTCTATAAGCGATGCTTGTGACTATCAGCGTCATAGAACTTATAATTTGTGAATTTCGAAAAAAAGTGCATTTTGTAACCATGGGCTATAGTCCAGCAGAATTAACCAAAATAGCCTCGGATTTCATTTCTCTGTATTTTTGTCAATAATTGGTTCTCAGAGCTAAATTTTCAAATTTGTGTTCTATTCGCGATGCTTGCGATTTTCAGCGTCATAGAAATTGTAATTTGTGAATTTCGGAAAAAAAATGCATTTTGAAACCATGGGCTGTCCAGCAGAATTAACCAAAATAGCCTCGGATTTCATTTCTCTGTATTTTTGTCAATAAAAGGCTCTCACCGCTAAATTTTCAAATAAGTGTTCTATTCGCGATGATTGTGATTATCAGCGTCATAGAACTTGTAATTTGCGAATTTCGGAAAAAAGTGCATTTTGAAACCATGGGCTATAGTCCAGCAGAATTAACCAAAATAGCCTCGGATTTCATTTCTCTGTATTTTTGTCAATAAAAGGTTCTCAGAGCTAAATTTTCAAATTTATGTTCTATTCGCGATGCTTGTGACTGTCCATATCATACAAATCGTAATATGTGAATAGCGGAAAAAAGTGCATTTTGAAACCATGGGCTATAGTCCAGCAGAATTAACCAAAATAGCCTCGGATTTCATTTCTCTGTATTTTTGTCAATAATTGGTTCTCAGAGCTAAATTTTCAAATTTGTGTTCAGTTCGCGATGCTTGTAATTATCAGCGTCATAGAAATTGTAATTTGTGAATTTCGGAAAAAAGTGCATTTTGAAACCATGGGCTATAGTCCAGCAGAATTAACCAAAATAGCCTCGGATTTCATTTCTCTGTATTTTTGTCAATAAAAGGCTCTCACCGCTAAATTTTCAAATAAGTGTTCTATTCGCGATGATTGTGATTATCAGCGTCATAGAACTTGTAATTTGCGAATTCGGAAAAAAGTGCATTTTGAAACCATGGGCTATAGTCCAGCAGAATTAACCAAAATAGCCTCGGATTTCATTTCTCTGTATTTTTGTCAATAAAAGGTTCTCAGAGCTAAATTTTCAAATTTATGTTCTATTCGCGATGCTTGTGACTGTCCATATCATACAAATCGTAATATGTGAATAGCGGAAAAAAGTGCATTTTGAAACCATGGGCTATAGTCCAGCAGAATTAACCAAAATAGCCTCGGATTTCATTTCTCTGTATTTTTGTCAATAAAAGGTTCTCAGAGCTAAATTTTCAAATTTGTGTTCTATTCGCGATGCTTGTGACTGTCTATATCATACAAATCGTAATATGTGAATAGCGGAAAAAAGTGCATTTTGAAACCATGGGCTATAGTCCAGCAGAATTAACCAAAATAGCCTCGGATTTCATTTCTCTGTATTTTTGTCAATAAAAGGTTCTCAGAGCTAAATTTTCAAATAAGTGTTCTCTTCGCGATGCTTGTGATTATCAGTGTCATAGAACTTGTAATTTGTGAATTTCGGAAAAAAGTGCATTTTGAAACCATGGGCTATAGTCCAGCAGAATTAACCAAAATAGCCTTGGATTTCATTTCTCTGTATTTTTGTCAATAAAAGGTTCTCAGAGCTAAATTTTCAAATTTGTGTTCTATTCGAGATGCTTGTGACTGTCCATATCATACAAATCGTAATATGTGAATAGCGGAAAAAAGTGCATTTTGAAACCATGGGCTATAGTCCAGCAGAATTAACCAAAATAGCCTCGGATTTCATTTCTCTGTATTTTTGTCAACAAAAGGTTCTCAGAGCTAAATTTTCAAATTTGTGTTCTATTCGCGATGCTTGTGACTGTCAATATAATACAAATCGTTATTTGTGAATTTCGGAAAAAAGTGCATTTTGAAACCATGGGCTATAGTCCAGCAGAATTAACCAAAATAGCCTCGGATTTCATTTCTCTGTATTTTTGTCAATAAAAGGTTCTCAGAGCTAAATTTTCAAATTTGTGTTCTATTCGCGATGCTTGTGACTGTCTATATCATACAAATCGTAATATGTGAATAGCGGAAAAAAGTGCATTTTGAAACCATTTGCTATAGTCCAGCAGAATTAACCAAAATAGCCTCGGATTTCATTTCTCTGTATTTTTGTCAATAAAAGGTTCTCAGAGCTAAATTTTCAAATAAGTGTTCTCTTCGCGATGCTTGTGATTATCAGCGTCATAGAACTTGTAATTTGTGAATTTCGGAAAAAAGTGCATTTTGAAACCATGGGCTATAGTCCAGCAGAATTAACCAAAATAGCCTTGGATTTCATTTCTCTGTATTTTTGTCAATAAAAGGTTCTCAGAGCTAAATTTTCAAATTTGTGTTCTATTCGAGATGCTTGTGACTGTCCATATCATACAAATCGTAATATATGAATAGCGGAAAAAAGTGCATTTTGAAACCATGGGCTATAGTCCAGCAGAATTAACCAAAATAGCCTCGGATTTCATTTCTCTGTATTTTTGTCAATAAAAGGCTCTCACCGCTAAATTTTCAAATAAGTGTTCTATTCGCGATGATTGTGATTATCAGCGTCATAGAACTTGTAATTTGCGAATTTCGGAAAAAAGTGCATTTTGAAACCATGGGCTATAGTCCAGCAGAATTAACCAAAATAGCCTCGGATTTCATTTCTCTGTATTTTTGTCAATAATTGGTTCTCAGAGCTAAATTTTCAAATTTGTGTTCAGTTCGCGATGCTTGTAATTATCAGCGTCATAGAACTTGTAATTTGTGAATTTCGGAAAAAGTGCATTTTGAAACCATGGGCTATAGTCCAGCAGAATTAACCAAAATAGCCTCGGATTTCATTTCTCTGTATTTTTGTCAATAAAAGGCTCTCACCGCTAAATTTTCAAATAAGTGTTCTATTCGCGATGATTGTGATTATCAGCGTCATAGAACTTGTAATTTGCGAATTTCGGAAAAAAGTGCATTTTGAAACCATGGGCTATAGTCCAGCAGAATTAACCAAAATAGCCTCGGATTTCATTTCTCTGTATTTTTGTCAATAAAAGGTTCTCAGAGCTAAATTTTCAAATTTGTGTTCTATTCGCGATGCTTGTGACTGTCTATATCATACAAATCGTAATATGTGAATAGCGGAAAAAAGTGCATTTTGAAACCATGGGCTATAGTCCAGCAGAATTAACCAAAATAGCCTCGGATTTCATTTCTCTGTATTTTTGTCAATAAAAGGTTCTCAGAGCTAAATTTTCAAATAAGTGTTCTCTTCGCGATGCTTGTGATTATCAGTGTCATAGAACTTGTAATTTGTGAATTTCGGAAAAAAGTGCATTTTGAAACCACGGGCTATAGTCCAGCAGAATTAACCAAAATAGCCTTGGATTTCATTTCTCTGTATTTTTGTCAATAAAAGGTTCTCAGAGCTAAATTTTCAAATTTGTGTTCTATTCGAGATGCTTGTGACTGTCCATATCATACAAATCGTAATATGTGAATAGCGGAAAAAAGTGCATTTTGAAACCATGGGCTATAGTCCAGCAGAATTAACCAAAATAGCCTCGGATTTCATTTCTCTGTATTTTTGTCAATAAAAGGTTCTCAGAGCTAAATTTTCAAATTTGTGTTCTATTCGCGATGCTTGTGACTGTCAATATAATACAAATCGTTATTTGTGAATTTCGGAAAAAAGCGCATTTTGAAACCATGGGCTATAGTCCAGCAGAATTAACCAAAATAGCC